>BSBK01001382.1:117500-162500 GCA_027943335.1 Chamaecyparis obtusa
CAAACAACACACCTCCATGCAGATCTACCGAGTACCCTAGAATGTCCCTGCATCAGACACCCTAGGTTTGAAAAGATTTTCATATGTGAGAAGAACATCTTCTAGGATTCAACACATAAACCCCAAACTGGTTCTTCACATACAAGTCCTCCACCTTTTCAGCTTGCATACTCTTCCACTTTAGCTTTCTCTATCTCTTCAAGTCTTTCCTTGACAACACATAGGTCTGTTCTCCATACTAATCATTCATTTTCTCTAGATCTACCAACTCAACCCGACTACCAATACTTAGGCTTCTCCCATTGAGCATTGTATCTAGTAAAGGCATTAGGGAAAACTTCCTATCATCCTTCTCGATAGTGAACACATTTATTACACAGTCATATATAGCTCTACAATCATATTGCCAAGGTCTACCAAGAAATATATCACAACTATTCATCTTCACAATGTCACATAACACAAGATCCTTATACTGGCCAATCTGAACATCAATAAAGAATTGTTCTCTTACTTCTAGAGCATGAACATCTTGTAACCAGCCAATCCTATAAGGACAAGGATGCTTCATTCTATTCAACCCAAGTTTTTGAACCATGTCCTCAGCAACAAGGTTATTAGTACTACCCCTATCAACAATAACATCACAGAGTTTACCTACAAACTTGCATCGGGTCCTAAACAAGTTACTCCTCTGACAAGGTTCCTCCTTTGCACCGAGAAATGTTCACCAAAGTAGAAAGTTCTCAGATTTGGGTTCATTCTCATTCACCACAGTAGTTCATCGGTCACCAAGCTTCTTCTGTGTACACTCAAAATAACAGTGTCCTTCTTCACCATAGTTATAGCAAGTACCCTTAAAGATAACTCTACCTATCTTCTTCTTTGGTTCCACATGTTTCTTTTCATCTTCTGCATCAGTCAGTTTATCCTTCACCGAGTGATCAACCTTTTCTTTCCCTCAGAGATTACTATGTTGTTTCCTCTTCAACTTATCTTCTGCCTTCAGAGCATACTGATAAGCATCTTCAACAGGATTAATCTTCAGCATACCAAGCTCATCTTGAATATTAAATCTCAAACCATTCACATACCAAGATACCTTTTCCTTACCAAGCTCTCAGTGTCCAGACCAAATAGTAAGTTTGTAGAACTACTCGGTATAATCTTCAACAGAAAAATCCTTTTGCTTCAGATTATGCAACTTCTTAAACAAGTCAAGCTCATAGTCAAAAGGTATGAACTTAGCTTTCAATTTTGTCACCATCAACCTCCATTGATTGATATTCATTTCACCTTCATCTTCTCTATCTCTTTGTAGTTCTTTCCACCAAAGAGAAGCATGTCCTTTCAACTTAGTCTATGCTAATCTCACCCGAAGAGGATCTTCAATTTATTCTGGCTCAAAGAAATCTTCAAGTTTGTTGGTTCCTTTTCTTTCCACTTACAGATTTACACTATGATTGACAAACTAATGTCATTGACTCTATCACCACTCCAAACTCTGCAAAAAAAGGGCCAATTAACAAGGATCAACAAGGATCCTCCTACACGTTGAGTCTAATACTCAGGCGGGTGTACCCTTGAATCACTTCTTGAAAGGAGTCACCAAATATTATGCGTTCATACTCTTTACAAATTGATTTAAAGATTTTATCATTTATACTTGTGATTGATGATGAGAAAAATGCATCCTAAGAATGGACCAGTGTCTCCTCCTAGGGCACAGAGTCACAATACAACATACATCACTAAAAATCTAACTCCAACACACCCAAATCCAAAATAAGTGCTTTACCTATTATTCCTCTCCAACCTCACACTTAGACATCAGATTCTCATTCAACCATGGATTCTCTGAAACTACCTTTAAGGATTTAATCCTGACTTTGGCAAGAACTCAAAGATATTTTCACAATATACTTTGTATACCATACATTAACTCACTTTGTGACATTAATATATAAGAATGCAGAATCAAAATAAGAAGACATACATAAGTCTGAGAATGGGACTCAAGTGCATTTACATTAAAACTTGCAGAGTCAATACATTGCAAAATAACAAAATGCTAAGGAAAAACAAAACCTAAGTCCAAGCTCTCATTACTCAATTTTCAAAATTGATCATCAACCACCATCAATCACTTTAGACAGTAATATATAGTCACTAGCAATCTTGGAATCCTTCAGAAAGGATGCAACAAGCTTCAGATAGCTAGGACAAAATTAGGGTTTTAACTACCCACCAACCAAATTCAATCAAAATTTACCGTAGGGGAGGAAACCAAGCAATCTCATAGCAAAATAGATCCAAGAATGATCTTCAATAATGGAACTAACCCTGACTAGCATGCAAAAGACTAGAAACGCATCAAGTATACCCACTGCAACATCAATTGCGACATAACTTGAATGGCCATTTCACCCACCACCATGGTGCAGACACCTTCTGTAGTCAATCATACCTTGGGCCAAACTATACCAGTGGGCGCAAAATCATATCATGCAGATCATCCACCAAAACATTAAATTTTTAGTCCTTCTATTGCTGAGAATCCCCTAGAAAATTTGAATTTTGGGTAGTAACGGTTAATCAACCAGTTTAAAACATGGCCATCGATTAATCTCCTTCTCGGCAGATCATGTGGTTCTCAAAAATCAACAAAATGGTCAACCGAGTGCAGGGCCACATCACCCTTCATCGGATGGCCATCACAATACTGCGAGGATATTCTTCTTGCAACTTTTCTTTGAAGCATCAAGACGACTATAGATCATGCTCAAACTTTAACTACCTCAGAGCCTTAAGAAATTGGGCCCACCACACTGTCAGGCCTCACTAAAGAGAAGAATCAATGACTGTCGTGTTACTGCCATGAATATCCATCGAGCACTTTTCCTTCTCAGAAACATGACAACTGTCAGATCAACTGACAATTGGTGCCCCCTTTAAACACACTGCAACCCTCAGCCCCACTGACACCTTCCATGTCATCACCTCCGCAACCAATGAAGAACACGCATGTCAACACCTCTCAAAGTCATCTGGAGATTGCACAACTGAAGGCATTCTCCAAGTCACGAAGCATTCTACTTAACCACGGTCTAGTTTAGAGATCATGCGACAAAAGCATTCTCCAAGTCACCAAATAATTTCTTAACCCTGCAGTCTATCCAGAGATTAAGCGACTGTCGTTGATCTTTCTTTCATCTTACGGTCCTCGCTGAGTTGCTAGACATTCCACAACTTAACCGCTACATCACATGATTAGGAGATAACCTTGTCGCCAGTTCACTGAAAGTTAAGGCACTGACCACCAAGATTAGGAGAATACATGACTGAAGAAGACATTAGGTCACCGAATAAAAGGCACTTAACCACCAGAATCAAGAGACCCCAGGAACACACAGTCACCCAATCATTGAATGAAAAGCTTAACCACCTAGGGAAATGGAGATCAAGTGACTGAATAGCCAAGAAAAGCTGGGCCCCACATAGTCGCAGTGGCACACATAAGAAATGCTGACATCAAGGAAGAACTACAATCATGCAAAGCGTCAAAAACAACCAGGGTTTTAGGACTGAGACAACTTTGGAACCCTGCAACATAGGCTATTTCCTGTAGATCTTCAAACAATAATATCTCACTAGTTTCAACCCTTCAGGACATGCGCCCTTAACCTGACCTTGGAAACACAATAATCTATCACATGCTAAGGGCGCAAGCCAAGAAACATCATATACTTAGCTTGCAAGTTAAAACTGTGTCACAGCTAGGGCATGGTAGCTCACCTAGATTTTTGCATATTAGACCATGTGCCATTGACTGAAGCATAATGACATGAAAAATGACCTCTGGATAAGGGTGCAAACAATAAGAACTTGTATATCTTCTTCGCACACCAAAACAAGCCTGCAGGTAGGGCGGGACAATTTCACAAGACATTGCAGGGAAAGGCTATTTTCATAGGATTTTTGCATTGACAGGAAAATGGCCTAACAAAGTTCACCAATCCAATAAATCAAGTTGTCAGGCTTCAAAGTACCAGAGAAAGTAGAAACTTCCATTTGGTAACTGCTACTTAACCGAGCTCCAGATCTAGGTAATCGAGTAGTTCTGTCTTCACTAGATCTATCCCTCAAGTCATCACCACTAGATCCAATAGGTTCAAAGTCTTTAGCAACTTCCTCATAACCATCTTTAGTACCAACATTTTGAGGTACACCAACAATAGCTCTCATTATCTCAGCGACCATGTCATTCTTCATCAATTCCATCTCAGATCTAAAATTTGATTTCACATTCTCTGTAATCCTAGATTCAATAGTATCACAGGGATCTGCAAAGTATTCTAGGGTCCAATATTCTCAAAGGAATCCTTAAAGATAAGAGAAACCCTCTGCAAAAAACCCTACACCGACCACCTTGTGGCAATCTCCAAGTTGTATGCAAGTAAGATCTCAACCTGCCACCTTAAACAAACAACTAGGGTAAGATCCACAAGTTCAGTGCTCTGGATCTGCAATCCAGATCATACGATCTCTTCACCAACAAGATCAACTTCACAAGGTCAGCCTTGCTAGGTCAACCTTCACTCCACAAGATCAAATCTCACTCTGATACCACTTAATGCAGTCAAGGATGGTGGATCTAGTTAAGGATAGTCCAAACCTTGTAGCCAACAATTAACACAATGGAATACTCAACAACACAACAACAAAATAATTGTTTAACTCTAATTTTCATTAACATGCCTGGCTGTAAGGCCTTTCACATTAGGGCCAATTACAATCAGAAATAATTTTGCAAGATGCACACAGATCCAATACAATCTTAGCTAGTTCAGCTCTAACAATAATCAACTGATGGAAACCCTAAGGCAGATCTAACTTGAGCTCGCAAGCCTCCAAGCAATCTCCTTGTCTCCAAGTGTACAAACTACTAGCTCTGCAACTAAAACTATTAGATAACAATATGATTTGCAAGATCATGCAAGATCTTTTCCACAACTTCATCAACTCCACCTTTCAAAACCTCAAAATTGATTTGCTAAGTCTTCCAAGTCATGAAATCCCACCGATCCCCTAAAGATCTACCCAAACACCCCTTTAAATACTAATCATCAGCCACAAGTCGGATGGATGAAATCATTAACTCCCCCCAACAATTATTAAATTTACTACAAGTCAGCTTCAAAATAGCCTTACAAACATTTAATCCAACATGTTGGCCTGTAAAAACAACTACCAACAATAAATGTACCAAGTCATCCCAACAAATCACACAAAACTCCAATCTGTAAGCCAGGACTACCGAGAAATAATGAAATAACAGAGCATGCCAGGCATCACTGAGCACCACTATCAATCGAGCACTACAAGCATCACCAAGTAACACTTTCACTGAGCACCATAGGTTACCAAGTTCCTTCAGTGACTGAGTTTCCTTCAATGACCAAGACTATCGGTCAAGGCTGCAACTGAGTAACACTGGCCAAACAACACACCTCCATGTAGATCTATCGAGTACCCTAGAATGCCCTTGCATCAGACCTGAAAGGACTTACAGCAGGGCATGTTAATGAAAATCAGAGTTAAATAATTATTTTGTTGTTGTTTTGTTGAGTATTCCGCTGTGTTGATTGTTGGCTGCAATGTTTGGACTGTCCTTAATTGGATCCACCATCCTTGACTGCATTAAGGGATATTAGAGCTGAACTAGCTGAGATTGTATTGGATATGTGTGGATCTTGCAGAATTGTCACTAATTATAATTGGTCCTAACCTGGAAGGCCTTACAGCCAGGCATGTTAATGAAAATCAAAGTTAAACAATTATTTTGTTGTTGTGTTGTTGAGTATTCCACTATGTTGATTGTTGGCTACAAGGTTTGGACTGTCCTTAACTGGATCCACCATCCTTGACTACATTAAGGGGTATCAGAGCTAAACTAGCTGAGATTGTATTGGATATGTGTGGATCTTGCAGAATTGTTGCTGATTGTAATTGGTCCTAACCCGGAAGGCCTTACAGCTGGGCATGTTAATGAAAATCAGAGTTAAACAATTATTTTGTTGTTGTGTTGTTGAGTATTCCATTGTGTTGATTGTTGGCTGCAAGGTTTGGACTATCCTTAACTGGATCCACCATCCTTGACTGCATTAATGGGTATCAAAGCTAAACTAGCTGACATTGTATTGGATATGTGTGGATCTTGTAGAATTGTTGCTGATTGTAATTGGTCCTAACCCGAAAGGCCTTACAGTCAGGCATGTTAATGAAAATTAGAGTTAAACAATTATTTTGTTGTTGTGTTGTTGAGTATTCTGCTATGTTGATTGTTGGCTGCAAGGTTTGGACTGTCCTTAACTGGATCCACCATCCTTGACTGCATTAAGTGGTATCTACTAGCCTTAAAAGAGCTATATCTTCTTTCACTTGGATTTATGTAAATTGTTTCTTAAAGGATATCTACTCTAAGTGTTGAAGGTGTTTATGTAAATTGTTTCTTAAAGGACATCTCCTCTAAGTGTTGAAGGTGTTTATCCTTATTTCCCTTTTCTTTAAGATTCAACTATAGGCCTATGTTTCCATCTTAAGGGGGGGCATATATATGGTCTCCATGTTTAAAATGTTGGAGGATTTACTTACAAACATTGTGCTTTTTTTGGTTATCCTTATTTAGATATTTTAGTTAGATTCGACTAGCATAACACAACTTGAGAAACTATTTGACTATCCATGGCATTAGTTTGAAAATTTTCTTGTAGACAATGCTTTTCTTGGTTATCATTGGGATGAGTTGACTAGCGTAATACAACTTAATAAACCATTTGGCTTATCCTTGGCACTGACATTTTAGGATGAGCTGACTAGCATAACATGATTCCCTAGACCATTTGTCTCTTGTTGGCACTAATTTATGAATTTCCTTGTAGATAATTCTTTTCTTGGTTATCCTTTGGATTGGTTGACTAGCATAACACAACTTTCTGGACCATTTGACCTTTCCTTGGCACTGATATTCAAGATGAGTTGACTAGAATAACACAACTTGCTAATCCATCCAAACTCTCTTTGCATCAAACCCTCTCTTATGATGAGTTGACTAGCATACTAGACCATTTGAATCTTTCTCCTTTCTTTCATGGATAACCTAGCATAACATATATTTCTAGCATATAGAATCCATGTTCCTTTCTGTGTGTATATATATATATATATATATATATATATATATATATATATATATATATATATATATATATATATATATATATATATATATATATATATATATATATATATATATATATATATATATATATATATACCATGAGCCCGTAGCATAACATGATTTTCTATCATTAGATCATGATACCTTCTCCCTTCAATTGGTGTACATCCTTTTATTTCTATAAGTCCACATGTTCTCATGCAATAAAATGACGAGAATAATATTAGCAGTTGAGACATTTTGATTATCAAGATCTCTTCAACTAGTTGACTTGGAACTTTTTATTTTAGTGCGAAAGTTTTTTTTTTTTGTGTGTATAATTAAAGATTACTAGTATGGATTAATATGAGCTATTCTTGAGGTCTTGATCATACCTTATTGTTATCCTATCCCTTGTTTCTCTTTCTTGCAGATGCTCTATCTCTTCATTTCTACTTTACCGTGAATATGACCATAAGATTAAATACTCCACTATAGTGGGGGATAATGTAGCATTGTAAAATGTACACCTTTGATGAGGGTGTCCAATTTCACACTCTAATAGAACTTATTTTAGTATCTCTCAATCCTCTATGCATTATAGGGATTTAATTGATTTAAATTAACATTATGAGTCCTCTTCTAGTTTAAAGCATCAACACTTTATTATCTGGGCTCTTAACTTTAGATATTACCTTTATTTTAATTTGTTATGAATCCTGCCTCATTTAATAGTTGTCTCTTCTCACAAATAATTTTAGAGTATCTAAACTATATTATCTTTCATCCCTAAACATTTGGGTGATTTTAGTCAAGACAATGTTAGTTGGGGAAGATTTGATCCTTTGGGGCAATCTTGAGCCATACTTTTTCCTAAAACTTTAGGATTGTAATATGGTTGGTGGTCTTACCCTTTCCAAAACTACACCCAATGCAAAAAAATAATAATTCTAAGTCATCCAAGTGATTTAACTTTGAGATACCTATATAAGGCCTCCCTATCAATTCTTTCAACATCTCATCATCTCATCATCATCACAACACTTCAAGAGTAGATCTGATTCAAGAAGAAACAAACTACATCAAGGAATCATCAATTATTATTTCAATTATGATTTCATAATGTTTTATCATCTTATTGCATCAAAACATGGATGAATTATCCTAAGAGAATTACATCATCAATTGAAGGTATAATAATTTTAATTCAGATTTCTATATTAATTAATCAACTCTATAGAGTTGAGTTCCAACCCGAGGTTTGACTAAGAAAAACCTCTATACAACCACAAAAACTAGTTTCTTATCTTATGTGTAGATCCATGTTCAGATATAGGTTTGAAAAAATGTAATATGTTCGAAAAAGTAAGAACCCTTAATTAGGTGCTCATTTTAGCTCCATTTTAGTATGTATGGGTTCCCACATTGATTTCACACTCTCCTAACACTTATTGGACCTTCAAATTAACATTGTAAGTCCTATATTGATTCAATTTCTTAAAAAATAAAGGTTGGACCTTATTTCTGAGTGTGCTCCCCTATTTTTCCTCCAATCAAATAATTCATTTAATCACCTAGGCCCTATAGCCCCATTTTTGGCCTTCATGACCTATTTTGACCTCAGATTGAGTTGTACCCAAAAAAATGCACCTACCCTACTTCCTTGACACTTGGTCCAAATTTTGGCTCATTTAACCAGGTAAAAAACACCATTTCCTTTATTTACCCTAGAATTAGAGCCCAAATTTTGCCTAGGGCCCTATGTTAGGATATTAGTGGGAGATGTTGATTTGTTGTCGGCCTGCCTAATTTTTAACCTCCAAAATGATGGATTGAATATACAAACACCCTATTTCTCCTTATTTTGGTATCCATTATCAAGTGAATGCATTCTCTATCAAAATTTCAAGCATTCATGATCAATCAAGAAAAATCAGAGTTCAAGATCTCTTCTACAATTGAGCATCCAAGTCCTCATTCCTTTAAAATATTCTTCTCCTTCTTCATCAAGAATTGTGGAACACTCCAATATCCATAATTCAGGGAATTTATTTCATGATTTCCCTTTAGATCAAACTATTTCATCAATATTTTTATCAGATCCCAAGAGGAATTGCATCATCAAGGTATAAGATGATTTATAGTTCAGATCTAGTTTCTATTTCATCTTTCCTTATGCAATTTCCTTTCATTTTCAAGGTTATTTCCTAAACATTGGTTTGAATAAGAAATAAAACTAACCTTTAACCAACATTCTCCCCCATTTTTCCATGTGCAGAAATAGGTTACAGAGACACCAAGTGGGATTTAGAAGGATCAGATACAATTAGAGAGACCTTGAAAAATTGAGCTAAACTCACTATGTATAGAATGCCATTGGCATTTTGTGCCTTGGTATAGAATTCTATTGGAATTCTATCCCCAAGTATAGAATGCCATTGGTGTTTTTTTCCCTAGGTACATAGTGAATCTTACCTTGTACCTTGCATTTTTAGCTCAAATTTGATAGAGAATCAGATTGCAACCTCCAGGTTTTAGATCTGCTATAACAAGTCATTCCGGGATTCCAAAAGTCATGAATTCAGATCTAAAAACTAACTTCTCCTATTTCATTTCCAGGCACATTCAAATTCATTCTTGTTATCTTTTACATTTTCTTTTTAGATCATATCTATTCTTATTTAGCAATATCATTCCTCTCCTTCTCAATTCTAAGAAACAAAGGAATAAAAACCCTTCAAGGCATTAATATTGAATTCACATATTTCTTACTAAGTGGTGTCAATCATATTTTGTCTTCAGGTGGTTTTTTATTTCAATGTGCCATATGAATTGGGGAAATTATTCCTTTTACATGATCCCCCTTTTCATATTGTACAAGATGAAAAAGGGAAATCAACTTAAGAGTTTGTCATAGATCCAAATCTAGAATTTCATCAGGAAAATCTAGGACAAGGTTTCCTGGGGTGACTTGTCTAGGGTGACCTTGACATAACAAAAGTTGTTGAAACTTTCTAGAAGCCCAGTGGAGAGTCCAAGGACCTTAGATCTTGAAGCCTGTGAAGTGGACTAGTTTGTAGACAAGGACACCCTTACTTACAATGACCTCCCCATCTCAATCCCGATTTTAGAAATGTGCACATTACAATTTCCTCTTCATTTTTGTACATCTTTTTTAGTTTTTGGTTTTCTATATCAATTATTATTAGTTGTTCATGCTTAGATCCTAATTAGCCAGCCTATCTGATGTAGGATCATATTGGGTTTATGGAAATCCTAGATCACCCAAAAATATGTTGGAGTTTGTTTGGCTACTTGTTAGCTTGTTTTGTTTTCTCAGTAACTTCTTTTGGGTTCTTAGTAAAGTTTTCTAGTTGGTCATTGGTGAGCTCGGTTACCATTTTTTTATTTCCTTTATCGAGTTGGTTCGGTAGTGTGCTTTATCAAGTTGGTTCGGTGTGTTCAATGTTGCCCAATTCCTGAGTTCACCGACTGGTGGAATTTAATTGTTTGATGCTAGCCAACATGTGCAGTTAATTTTGGTCATGATATTAATGTTGGGATCGCTCATTGGGAAACATGTGGACCTAAATTTGGGCCGTTTCTTTCTCCAATGTTGGATCTAAGGATCTTTAGAGCTGACCTGTTCGGTGACCTCTTGTATAAATAAGTAGAGATGTTCTAGGATTAGAGAGTAATTTTTAGGAGAGAGAATAATAAGTCCTGGATACTCGCATGTATGAGAACTGTTCTATATTTGAATTTCATTATATTGGCCATTAGTAGGAAGGCCTTACAACTTGGCACATATGAAGTTTGAATGAGTTAATAAAATATATCTGCATTCCTTCTCCCCTTCTCTATGTTGTTTCTTCGGAGTTGTTAATCTAGAAGTAGGTTTGATATTTGAGAGTGCCCTAGGCCCCTATATAATCATCACCTTGCATTAGGTGGTATCAGAGCGAAGGTTAGATCTAGAGGTTCCTTCTTGTAAGCCCTAGTTGGTGATATTATTGTGGGGTGGTAGATTGTGATTTGACCTACAATTGCAGAGGGTTTCAAGATGGTTCGAGGGAGGTGAGATGTAGATCCAGACTTAGCTAATATGCTAAGACAAATTACTTCTATATTAGAAGTTGTTGGGACAACCCAACACCGAGGAAGAAATCTTGAAGATGTTAGTGATGATGAAGCTGAAGAAATACAAGAGGAAGCTACATCCACAACTATAATGGATCAAGGAGAGGAAAGACTCTTGAAGACATTGACTAGTTTGAATTCTACACCATAGTTTAACCCTCCTGAGTATAGTGGGAAACTGGATTCAGATGAGTTGATAGACTAGATAACTGAGATGGATAAATAATTTGAATATGAGAACATATTAGAGGAGAAGAAGGTGAAAATTGCTAGCACAAAGTTGAAAGGTCATCCTTGTGGTGAGAACATTTGTAATTTGACAAAAAGAAAAAAGGTAAAGACAAAATTAAGGTATGGAATAAGATGGCGAATAAATTGAAAGACAATTTTCTATCTTGTGACTATCAGATTAATCTAGTAAGGAGAATGAAGGGTTTGAAGCAGAAGGATAGCTCAGTGAAAGTTTACATTGATGAATTTTACAGATTGGATATCAGATTTGGACATACTAAAGATGAGGTGGAAAGAATTGCAAGATACCTGAATGGGTTAAGGACTTCTATCCAAGAAGATATTAGTTTGGTGAAAATAGAGAGTATTGAAGAAGCTTATTAGTTTTCCCTAAAAGCTGAGGAGAAATTGAACAAAAGGCAAGAGAAAAGACAAAGAGAAAGAAGTAGTAAATTCCCTAGAGGAAGAGGTAGATTCTATGGTGAAAATAGTAGATTTGATCAGGATAAAATAAATCATGACAAAGGAAAGACCAAGTGGAAAGGTGAAATTTCATTTTGATGAAGAGGTAACTACTCCCAAGGTAGCTATGGAAGAGGAGGATTCTGAGGAACTTGTTACAATTGTGGAGAAGAAGGACATATATCATTTGAGTGTATACATGAAAGTAAGAAGGTTGGTAGCAATAGTAATGCTTTGGTACATGAAGGTTCACCAAATGAGCCTGAGAAGGAAGGAAAATTGATGGTCAGAAGATTATTGTGGAGTGAAAATGCTAAGTGAGATTTGGTAAGAAAAAAACTTGTTCAAGACCAGATGCAGAGTTGCATATAAAGTTTGGAAAGTAATCATTGACAGTGGAAGCTTGGATAATCTGGCATCAAAATAAATGGTTACAAAGTTGCAGTTGGAAAATTTGAAATATCCAAAGCCCTATCGAATTTCATGGATCAAAGATGAACATACACTTATGGTAAGTGAACAATGTTTTGTGAATCTAAAGATTGGAAAATACTATGATAAAGTATTATGTGATATCACGCCTATGGATTGTTGTCATATTTTGTTGGGTAGACTTTGGAAATATGATAAACATGCTATACATGACCAGGAGATTGACTAAATATACTATTTGGGCTGATGGAAAAAGACAAATATTGTTACCTTTGGTTGAAGAATCTGTTGGTGAGATATGTACATTTGTGAAAGTTTGTTTGATGGAAGGTAGGCATTTTGTTAAAGATTTAAAGAAAAATGATGTTTGTTATGCTTTGATTCCTAACAAATCGAGTGAGAAAACAAAAGATATAGTGTTAGTAGAGGTTGAGAATTTTCTCATTGAGTACAAAGAGATCATTTTAGCTAATGTACCTAATGGTTTACCGTCGATGAGAAGTATAAGTCATTGTATGGATCTGATTCTTGGAGCTAGTTTACCAAATAAAGCACCACACCAACTGACACCAACCAAGAATGAGGAACTTAACCGACAAGTTAATGAGTTGTTAAAGAAATGTTTGATTAGAGAAAGTTTGAGTCTGTGTGTAGTACCCATTGTATTGACACCTAAGAAGAATGGAGAAGGGAGAATGTGTACTGATTCTAGAGAAATCAACAAGATCATAGTTAGCTATCTATTTCCTATACCTAGAATGATTACATAATGGATTGTTTAAGTGGAGAAAAATATTTTACTAAGATTGATTTGAAGAGTGGATATCATCAAATTATAATTAGAGAATGTGATGAATGGAAGATTTCTTTCAAGACAAAAGAAGATTTGTATGAGTGGTTGGTTATGTCCTTTGGTTTAACTGATGCACCAAGTACTTTTATGAAGTTAATAAATGAGGTTTTGAAGAAATTATTGGGTAAATTCAATGCAATTGTATACTTGGATGACATTCTGATATTCTGTAAAACTAGAGAAGATCACAATTTGTTGCATATTAGATAGGTATTACAGAGATTGAAAGAGGAAAAATTGCTGATTAATTTGAAAAAGTGTTCTTTCATAAAAGAGGAGATTGTGTATTTGGGATTTGTGATTTAGCTAATGGTTTGAAGATGGATCGTGAAAAGGTTGAAGCTATTCTTGAGTGACCTACACCTGAAAATATTAGTGAGGTAAGATCATCTCTAACCAAGACTATAAGTTTGTTGGTTATTTTTGGAAGACTCTATGGAAGAAGCTAAACACCGAGTTAAAATTTAGTTCTACACTTCATCCACAGACTGATGGACAAACAAAGGTTGTAAATAGAAGTTTTGGTAACCTGTTAAGATATTTAGTTGGAGACAAGACGTGTAACTGGGATTTGATGTTGGCACAAGCAGAGTTTGCATACAATAGTTCAGTGAATAGGAGTACTGAAAAGTCACTTTTTGAGATTGTTAATGGAATACAATTGAGAGGTATATCAGACTTGAGAGATATTGTTGGTGAAGAAAAGAGGAGTGTTGAAGGGGAATAATTTTTTGAGTTCATGAAGTCATTGCATGAGGGAATGAAACATAAGTTGGAGTGAAGTAATCAGAAATACAAGGATAATGTAGATAGGTCAAGAAGACATAATATTTTTGATGTTGGTGATGAGGTAATGGTTTATTTGAAGAAAGATAGATTTCATGTTGGAACATATATGGTAAGTTAAAGATGAAGAAATTTGGTCCCTGCAAGGTATTGAAGAAATTTGACAGTGGAAATGCTTATAAAGTTGAGCTACCTGATGACATGGATATATCACCTATATTCAATATTTCACATTTGTATGAGTATCATGAACCCGATGAAGAAGTGACAGTACTAAGTGATTATCCTAAAAAGAAAATGGAAGAAATTGAGCAGATTTTGGAGAAAAGAGTTGGCAGAAGCACACAAAGAAAGGATCACATGGAGTATTTGGTAAAATGGAAGAACAGACCGATTAAAGATAGTACATGGATTTCTCAATCTGAGTTGGATTCATCTTGGGTTGTACTTGATATGTGATTCAAAGAATCATTTCTTTCCAACCTCAGGTGTCTGATGTAGGAGCATCTTGGATTTATGGCAATCTTAGAGATCAACCAAAAATATGTTGGAGTTTGTTTGGCTACTCGGTAGCTTGTTTTGTTTTCTTGATAAATTATTTTGGGTTCTCGGTGAAGTGTTCCTGTCGGTCACTGGTGAGCTCGATTACTATTTTGTTGTTTCCTTTACTAAGTTGGTTCGGTAGCGTTCTTTACCGAGTTGGTTCAGTGTGTTTGATTTTGCTCGGTTCCTGAGTTCACCGGCTAGTGGAATTTAATTGTTTGATGCTGACTGACATGTGCACTTAATTTTGGTCACATGATATTAATGATGGGATCACTCATTGGGAAATGTGTGGACTTAAATCTGGGCCATTTCTTTCTCCAATGCTGGATCTAAGGATCTTTAGAGTCGACTTATTCGGTGGCCTCTTGTATAAATAAGTAGAGATGTTCTAGGATTAGAGAGTAAATTTTAGTAGAGAGAATCAAAAGTCTTGGATCCTTGCATGTATGAGGACTGTGTTGTAATTGAATTTCATTGTATTGGTTGTAATCGGGAAGGTATTACAACCCGACATGTATGAAGTTTGAATGAGTTAATAAAATATATCTGCATTCCTTCTCTCCCTCTCTGTGTTGTTTCTTCCGAGTTTTTGATTTTCAAGTAGGTTTGATATTTGGGAGTGCCCTAGGCCCTTGTATCATCCTCACCTTGCGCCACTATTAAATCACTCAATTCAACAATCACTTAGAGAAACAAATGAATATAAGCCTTAAGAGCATGCTACTGAATTGAATCTCTTAGAAAAGGTGTTAGTCAATCATACTTATGTCTTGTTGGTTTTATATTTTAATGTAATCAAAGTAGAAGTAGGCCTAGTTCCTATTTTGCATAAACAAGTGACCCTATTTCCCTCGGTTGTAGACATCACACACTAATGACTAACTCCTAGACTAAAAGTGTTAAATAGTCAAATTTGACTTACTTTTTCCAAGCTTAATTTTTTCCTTAGTGTGTGATGTTTAAGGGTGCCCCCTATTTCCCTTCTTTATAATTTCTGAAGCCAATTGAATGAAGAATGAGGAGTTTTGTTGCTCAAAATGGGCGGGAGTAGCCATTTTTAATGAATCCAAGGAAAGGGACACATGCCAAAAGCAGTCTGAAATGAAATTTTCTCTTTTTTTAATTTAGAATATTTTTGGGATGTTTGTGTGACATGTAGATGTTTTCACACTATGCTATCATCCAACCAAATTCATCTTGGATTTGGACTAGGAGTTGCTAGTGCCTTTCCTTTGAGATTGATGATGTCATAATGTTAAAATTTTGATCACATATTTTTTCATAAGTGCAAGGCCTAATGCTCAAGTGTCATAAATACATGAAGTGAAATTTGTGACACAACACAAGGTGATGATCATGATTTTTTTGATCAAGACAACACTAAAGGAGGATCCAACCGATTACCATTTTAACCGATATAATTTTGATCATGATAGAATATTTAGGTATCGAAGGAGGATGTTTTTTCTAAACCAAGGAGGGTTGAGGAAGATGGTCTTAGAGGAGATGCATACTGTACCTTATTTAGGACATCCTAGTTTGAAAAAAATGGTTTCAGACATGAGACCTTTATATTTTTGGCCAGGGCTCAAAAAGCATGTGATAACATATGCTATCAAATGTTTAGAATGAAAGTGAGTCAAGGCCGATCATATAAACACAACATGATTGTTGTATCTATATGATGTACATATACATGTATAAGTGGAAAGTTACTAGTTATGACTTCATCTAGGGATTGCCTATGACTAGAAATAAACATGATATTATCTTGGTAGCTGTAGATAAGCTAGCCAAGGCAGTGCATTTTATATGGTCAAAGAATCTTTTAAGGATATGTAGGTTGCATGGAGAGCTCAAAATAATCATTTCAGAGTGTGACACAAGGATAAATTCTAGGTTTTGGACAACCTTAAGTGCTACCAATTACCAACCCCTAGTGGAGTTTTCATATAATAATTCCAATCACACATGTTGGGGAATAATGTCTTTTGAGGAACTTTATGAGAGGAAGTATCATAATACTATCAATCATGGGATACAATTGTTATTGGACCGGACATGCTCAAGGAAATAAAGGAGAAAATAAAGTTGATTAGGGGAAGCTAAAAGATGCTATAAATAGATAGAAGAGTCATGCCAACAAGAATAGGTCATTCAGATAGTTCTTAGCTGGAGACAAGGTTTTCTTGAGGGTCAAACCTTACAAGATCTTGGTCTCTTTTAGGAAGTCTTCAAAGCTTGCACCTAGATACGTGGGGCCCTTTGACGTATTCAATGTAGTCAACCTAGTTGCCTATAGATTCACTCTACCTCCAAATCTCACCCATATCCACAATGTATTTCATGTTTCTTTGCTAAAGCCATATAACCCCAATGCTTATCATATCCTTGATTGGTGTGCCTTACAAGTATATATGACACATGAGTGGTGCTAGTGGAGCCCACTTGAGTAATTGATAATTGCACGATCAGATTGTACAACAAAGATATTATGTAGTATAAGGTCCAACAAGACCGACATTTAGTGTATAGCGCCACATGGAAAAATGCTGAAGATATTGAAAATTATTTCCAACATTTGTTTTCTTATACTTTTACATTCTCTCTCTCTCCGTGTGTGTGTGTGTGTGTGTGTTTAATAAGACATTGGGGCAATGTCTGTTCCTAGTGTGGAAGGATGTCATATTCCAACTTCGTGAGCTTATTTCAGGAGACATTATGGACCTTATTTGACTTAATTAGAATAATACTCAAAATTTGACCAATAATTAGACATATTTGACTTTTGATTATTATATAGTGTGGCTAATGTTAAAGATTGGTTATTTGTTAAATGATTATTACCATTTCATACATATTTGATTTTGGATTATTAGTTTATGTAGTAATAAACTAATGCAAAAATGAGTTGTACAAGTGATTGGCTAAGATTAAAATGAGAATCTGAGTTAGATAGAAGTAACATAGCAATTTGAGTCTACACACATTTAGTAGATAAGAATGCATGTTTAATATGAATAGCTTAATTCAGTGTCTCTTTTACTCAAAAATTATGTGTTTGTTGAGATAACAAGAAATAATTGTCAAATTGATTGTATCTTGACTTTGTGAGAGTGTGCTTAAATGATAGTGCATCCCATACAATGACACCCTCTTGATGACCGTACGGAAAGTGAAATGATTGTGGGGAGTATTACAATATTCTAAATCGTGATACATGAAAGAGCTATCATAGTTTGGGATTTTCGACCCCCAATTAGCAACATACAAGAAATTATAAATTACAAAAGAAATCATGGAAGATTTATGATAGAGATTATAGCGGTGTTTTTCTCTCATCTACAATAGATTAAAATGTTGCCGAAAAATTAATTGTGTATTGATGTTTAACATTCTGTTAGTCTTTGAAAACTACTGACTTCCAGCTCTCCATGAGCTTATTGGAGTCTACCCTCTTCATATTTCCATGTCGCGCTCAACCTGAGCTGAATAAATAGAATGAAAGAATGCCTAATTCTGATATTTTCCCAGCCGCTGAGATAATATTTAACACGTATTAATATTTAATCAAGTTCAATCTGTTAAGCCTGTGTACTTTCAATTACGCGATAATGATATTAAACATAATCATTTTGATACTAGATGATTGTTATTTCTTTACTCTTTGACATATCATAGTGTTAGTACTTGCATGTTCGTATGTGAAACATTAGTTAGATACACTATGTTGTACTAGATTTTATATCTCCTACCATTTTTAGATTGCTAGCTACCTCATGCAGGGTTGGGAGCTCTTCTTTTCATGATGAGCACTAGGAAAGCTTGCATTTCATAGTTGGACAAATAAGTGTTGAACCACATTCTCATCTCGGGGTTAGCAAACAGAGAGGAGTCCACGACTACAAGAGATAATATGTTATACAACATTATTGAGTAAATTTTGTTAAATGTAATCGACTTAATGGTCTCATTTGATGTAATATTCTCTTAATTGAGACGAACATTGTAAATTTTAAACTGATGCACATTACTCCCATTTATGGTATGAAAAATATTGAGTAACTCTTAGAAGTATTATTTATGCATGTTTGCATCCTTACATCACAAGGCTGAGCCATCCTTTTCTCCTTCAATTCTGACCGTCTATTTCATAGTAATATCTTGACCCTCCAGTCCTCCATTTGAAAATCTATAAATTGGAGCCTTTCTCTATCATCCACCATCACCTCAACTTATGGGCATCCTTATGTTACTTATAGAATACTAAGACTATGTTGCTTGGAGACTAGTCCACATTTAGCCAAGTCGAGAAAATAAAGTGAAAATGGTGCCTCACTTAGTCCAATCATAGATGGAGAGAAGATATAAGCATTTGGTTTATCTTTTGTGTTTGTTTCTTTATCTTTGCATTTTGTTACTTTTCCCATTTTCTCTATGATTTTAAATTAGCAAAATAGAGGGCTCATGAAATAGCTAATGTATCTCTTAAGCATAAATCAAATAAAAATTACATTAAAATTATAGATCTAGAACAATGAAAAGTAGAAATAAAATAGAAAAATGAAAAAAATAATGTAATGTTGTAGAGTGCTTTCGAATTAATAGATTGTAGATTTGAAACAAAGCAGGATGTATAATGACACAACATGCATCGTTTGAAATTGATTCTAAATTATTAAGTCTAAAATATATTCTTTTTAAAGATCATATTAATTTTGAAATTCATTGGAAATATAAATTTCTAAAAAATAACAAAATGAATAGTACCAATTTCAAGACTTAATAACCTAATCTTAATGATTAATTATGAATCAACCTAAAATAAGACCTTGAAACTAATATTGAAAATAAGTTGGACATTGCATGGTTATCATATAAGAAATAGGACAATATATAAATCAACTGTTCATCTCTTACAAATCTTTGAACTTTTAATCTACAACTCAAATTCTTGATAATCAACTTGTTATTCAGAAATAATAGATTTCCACAATTAATAACAATGCTGATATACTTTTAGAAATGATTGTGTCAATTTTTAACATATCAAACTTGTTATTCATTCCCTTTTTAAATTATTGCATTGTTTGTGGATTCTAAGACTGATAAGAGAATCGTATTGTATTTCTATAAAATATAAAACATTTTAACCGAGAGGTTAAGGGGGAAGACTTAAGATCTTCTGCATATAAGTGCGCATGGGTTCGAACCCCATAGCCAGCATCTCAATGTTTTATAACTTGAAGGATCGCTCTCAAAGTTTATTTTTTCCAGTTTTAATAATTTTACATAAAACAAATATAGAAAATATACAAAACACGAAGCGCATCTAGTGTAGTGGTATCATAGTACCCTCCCACGGTACTGACCGGGGTTCGATTCCCCGGATGCGCATTGCTTGTATTGAATTGTTCTGTTGCTGCGTTACATATTTTATCTCATCTGCTCTAGCTTTGGGTTTTCATACAACTCCAGCCCAGGCTTTTGGCAAATAAAAGTACTATAATATTATACTATGATGTTTTCCTAAGGGGCGTAGATATAATGAGAAATTTTGGAAAGACGTCTTGAAGTAAACATTCGAAATCTATGGAAACACCAAACAAGACAACCACCGATAGAGCACTCATCAGATATATGGTGGCCTCCAGCACCAACTTAGAAGATTTGATTGACGGGCTCTTCATTCACTCCTAAGAGAATAAGTTATATGAGAAGAAGAAAGGATAAAAGAAGCCACTATTGCAAAGGTGGCCACCCCAGCCACTCAGGCCTAGAAAGAGAATTAATTAGCACATATACAAACAAAACAAAGGAAGAATGGTCCAAGAAGAGATTTTATAAACTAATGCTTGGGAAGCCAGATATAAGGAAACAAATACAAGAAAATATCAAATCTTAGGCTAAGACATATATATCTTTGTCTATTCCACTTCTATTTCTTACGCTCTTATTTGGGAGAAAGCAAGCAGTTCTATTTATGCTAAGACTTCATGAACACCGAAGATTCGTGGTGACATTCCATTCTTTCTTGCTTTTTAAAAGCATAATTACATTCCAAATTAATTTAAAACAATAAGTACTTGGTTTTTTCTTTTGAAAATTATGAGTCATATCATTACAAATGAATTCGTCATGAAAAGAAAATTTGATAAATTAATAACTATTTTTTTGAGAACAAATAATTAAGCCGATAGACTTTATGTGGGAGCTTTGCTCCCGGAAATGACATTTTCCTCTCGGAAAGTTGTCAACCCCTCTTCCTGAATAATTTTGCTTTTCTGACAATAGAAAGCACTTCAGATTTTTATAGCTACTTACCTTATTTTTTCCTTAAAATTCTTGAACTTTTTTCAATTACTCATGTCATAGAAATATTAACATCTCTCACTAATTTAGAATGAGATCGATTTTTCAATTTTTGTTACTTAGATTAAGAGATTTTTTAAGGATTAATTGTACTTTAAAAATTTGTTTGGGTTTTTTTTTAACATAGTTTATTTTAAGGATTAACTCTACTTTTTACTTTTTATGTATGTATTTATTAAGTTGTTTTGTATGTATTTTTCAAGAATCAACAATTATATAGTCAATTGTAATGCGATTTCCTAACATTCATCTACAATAAAGTTACTTTCTACATAAAAACCAAATTAAAAATTAATGTAAAAACATATTATTACAATTAGCTCGAATATGACAGGAATTCAATGGAGGCTTATCTCTCGGGTGATGCTTTGGATAACATTGAGCCGAGAGTCATTAGTCAATCTGCTAATGTTCTCTTGGGAAAAGCCAAAGGGGGTAGGGGGAGACGATCCAACAGGCAATTGAGGGAAGAAAAGGCCAAGGAGAAAGGCATCGTAAATGAAGAAGGCCAAGGGAGGAATCTCCCTTGGGAAGCAATGTAGATTGTTTCGTGGAATGTCAGGGGACTCTCGGCCCCTGACAAAAGATGCTTGATCAAACGAGCGTTATTCAAATTAGAAAGTGACATAGTTTTACTTCAAGAGACTAAGTTAAATCTAGACAAAGCTCCCAGCTTCCTTTGTTCGTGCAATATCTATGAAGGTTTTTTTCAACCAGCTAGAGGTTCGACCAGGGGCTTGGGATTACTATGGAATCCAAGTAACATAACGATGCAGGATTTGGAAAGACATGACCATTGGATGTGTGGAAGAGTGGTCAACATTAAAGACAATATTGCTTCTCATCTCATCAATGTATATGGTCCGATCAAAACTGAGGCTAAATCTCAATTATGGGTAGTAGTATCATCCAAAATTGAAGTCATGAAGGATGAAAAATTGATTATTGCAGGCGATTTTAATGCTTTATTGGATTTGGATGAAAAGCTATCTAATCAAGTTATGGAAGATTTCAAAGGCTTTGTGTCTCGGCACCATTTATTTGATGTTATTCCCACAAATGGTAGATTCACTTGGACTAATAGACAGACTAATTTTGCTAAGATTTCTGAAAGATTGGACAAATTTTTGGTGGCTCCTTCTTGGCTTAACTCTTCTTACAACATGGTTTCTAACATTCTTCCTTTTTCCCTATCAGATCACTTCCCAGTTCAATTGAGCTTTTTGGTGGACAATAGCGGTCATAAAGGTAGCTTTAGATTTCAGAATATGTGGTGGAGGGATAAGGATATTTTGCCAAAGGTTGAAGGATGGTGGATAGAGAGTAACACATTCAAGGGCACCCCAAGTTACAAGTTTGTGCAAAGAATCAAATTGGTGAAAGAAAAAATCAAAATTTGGAACCGAACCACTTTCAAAAACATATTTCAAGAAAAGCTCAGAGTGGAGGCCAAATTGGAGGATCTCAATCGGATTGTCCTTAACAAAGGCATGTCTAATGCAAAATTTGAACGAGAGAAAGCTCTTAAAAGTGAACTGGCAGAGCTTTTGCTCAGGGAAGAAATTTATTGGAGAGATAAGTCTAGGGAACTTTGGATTCAGGATGGGGACTTGAATACAAAATTTTTCCACACCTCTGTTAAATCCAGAAGAGTCAATAACAAAATCAATCATATCCAAGATGAGTAGGGTAGTTGGTTTGATAATTCTGTCGAAGTTGCACAAATAGCGGTTAGACATTTTCAAGCTCTTTTAGGAGCCGCTTCGGACCCTGTCACTCGGCCCTCCTTGATTACATTAGATGCAATTGATCGAGTCATTACAGAGGAAGATAATGCCAGACTTATGCAACCATTCTCATTGCAGGAAATTAAGAAAGCCACTTTTGACAACCCCCCATTCAAAGTAGCGGGACCAGACGATTTTCCTTCAGAATTTTTCAAAAATGTTGGGAGTTTATGGGTCCGGACATTCTCAATGTGGTGGAAACATTTAGGAAGAAAGGGCAGTTTGTGAAGGAATTGAATAACATGGTTATAGCCTTGATTCCCAAGAAACATGATTGTTCATCGATGGATGATTTCCGCCCTATCTCATTATGCAATGCTCTTTACAAAATCTTGTCTAAAGCTATTGTTAACAGATTGAAGCAGATTTTGAACAGGGTAGTCTCAGTTAAACAACATGGCTTCGTGCTAGGATGAGAAGTAGTGGACAACATCCTCTTAGTGGGTGAGTTAATTCATAGCTTACAAACCACAAAGAAAAAAGGTATGATAGTTAAACTTGATGTCAGCAAAGCATATGATAGAGTTAGATGGCCATTTTTATGGCAAGTTCTTTCTAGACTTGGGTTTGATCAAGATTGGATCAAATGTATCTCTTTTTGCATGTCTTCTGTTCATTTCTCCATATTTGTAAATGGAGCGGTTTGTGGTTTTTTCCAAGCTACTAATGGGATAAGGCAAGGCGATCCCCTGTCTCCATTTTTATTTGTATTGATGGAAGAAGTGCTTGGTAGATTTATCAGGAAATAGTCTTCTCTTGGGAAATGGAAAGGGATCTCTGTTCACAATAGCTTGGAGCCTTTTACACATTCCCAATTTGCGAATGATGCTATACTATTCGGAGAGGCCACCATCAAGGAGGTGGAGATCATCAACGATGTGCTAGACATTTATGAAAGAGAGTCAGGTCAGAGCATGAAGAAAAATAAATTGAGATTTTTCTTCCTTAACACGAGCTGCAGAAGCAAAGCAAAAATTTCAACCATTCTGGGTTTTGAACAAGGCACTTTCCCGATCACATATTTGGGGATTCCCCTTTATGCGGGCCATGTGGACAATAGTTTTTGGGAGGAGATCATAAACAAATGTCACGAGAAGGCTTCATCATGGAAAAATAAATGGCTTTCACAGGCAGAGCAGGTTCTCATGGTTAAATTTGTGTTAACAGCCATACCTATCTACTATGTGTCAGTATACAAACTTCTGATCAAAGCTTCTAGTGGTCTGGAAAGCATATTTAAAAATTTCCTTTGGGAGGGGTCAAAAGAAGAGAAGAAGATTCCCCCAATCAGTTGGGACACTGCCTGTCTGGCGAAAGAGGATGGAGGTGCAAATCTTCAAAAAATGAGTCTTCAGAATAAGGCTTTGGGAGCGAAGCTGGCATGGAAACTATACAAATCTCCAGAGAAACCGTGGTGTTAGATTATGGTGGAAAAGTACTTAGATTCATGGGAACTGGAAAGAATATTGACAGTAGCCAATGCACCTAGTAGCTCACATTTCTTGAAACATATATGGGAGAGTCATAAGATTATAACAGAACATCTCACGTGGGTTATTGGTGATGGGTCAAAGGTGAGATTTTGGAGGGACTCTTGGAATGGGGAGCCGCCGATTAAATCCTTCTTCTCAGAAAAGGATTGGATTAATTAGGTGGAAGCTTTAGAGGGTCAATGGGTTGCAGACTACATGGTTTATGAGACCTTGTCTTCCTCGAGGGCCAGTTGGAGGAATGTGGGGGTATCTTCCTTGGTCAATTCCAATACTCTTCGATCACTGCTTTTGAACAAAATTGTTCTTTGTTAATCAAATGAAGACTTCCTAACCTGGTCTGCTTCTAAATCAGGTGCCTACAAGGTCCATCTTAGTTATGAACTACTTAGACATAGAAAATCCGGTTCATATTGGCCATCAAAACTTTGTTGGGGTAAAGAGCCGCTTCCTAAGGCAGGTGCCTTTCTGTGGGTAGCCTTGCAGGTGCCTTTTTGTGACACGGTCTAGCAGGCTCCGCCGTCTGGTTGGAAAAAACTAAATTTTGACGATGCGTGCAGAGGAAATCTAGGACTAAGTGGAGCGGGAACTATCATTAGAGATGATAAAGGTAAGATATTACAAGACATTGCACAACCCATGGGTGTTGTCACCAACAATGTGGTAGAGATTTTGGCTTTGGAGGCAGGGCTAAGGTGGTGTTCACTAAATAGCATAGACAAGTTAATTGTAGAAGTGGACTCACAAGTCATTATAAACGGAGTGGCCAAAGAGGAATTCAACAATTGGAAATTAGCCAATTGGTTACCAAGGATAATAGAGTCAATAAAGTCATTGAACAACATTCGTATCCAACATCATTTTAGGGAAGGAAATAGAGTCGTGGATCAGTTAGCCAACATGGGCATTGAATCTGAATCTGAGTGGATTTTCAGTCAAAATGAACAAATCCCAGAGGGGTTGTAGGATGTCTTGTTAGATGACATAGCCGCCATACCGAGATCAAGAATCAGATAGCACTGGCATCTTTTGACGGCTTGGTAGAAGGAAGGTGACAGTTTGATCAGTTTTAGTACATCACATGGCTCTCGACCATAATGCCACTATCCTTCGAATCTGGTTCTGAGATTTCTTTAGGATTGGATCAATTCCCATGCTCTTTTTAAGGATTTTCGCTTGTAGCTTTCTCAACATCAGATGGTGGTATTGGGTATTAGGTGTAGATGCACACAGGTGGAGGTGTTGGTGGAGATGCCAAAAGTACAGTTCAGTAGGACATTTAAGCACGCTAACGAGCAGGAGCAGGCAACAATGGTGATTCTACTAAAGTTGAATATTGGGCTGGAGACCATGTTCATGAAGACAAGCTCATCTCTGACCTTTCCAGCCCATCATACAAGTCCTGGGTCACTCGGTATACGCTAATGGCATGATCTGAAAGATGATAACAGAGGAGTTATTTTCAGATGTCACCCGTGCCATGGACCTGATGGATACTAGCCTATCCGGTGGTGACATGCTGAGTCTCTTTTGTCTGAAGACTGAGGGGAAGAATACGCTGATGAAGAAGGCTTGGGCTTTATACAAGTCAAGCATTGTGAAGGAGTATGGCATGTCTAAGTTTGTGGCTTTCTATCAAGAAAATGACAAACTCTTCCCCGAAGAAGTTGTAACTAGACTGATTTCCATTGGTAATGGAATAGGGTATCTGTACCACTGAATGGGGTAGCTTAGCCAGATCGACATTTTTCTTGTAAGGGAGATATATCCCATAAATCTTATGTAAGTCTTTTTTATGGAAATATAAAGGGTAGTGTCCCCTAGGCAGAGATTATCTTAAAAAAAAAACTCTACTTTTAACTTTTTATGTATGTATTTATTAATTGTTTTGTATGTATTTTTTAGAATCAACAATTATATAGTCAATTGTAATGCACTTTCCTAACATTCATCCACAATAAATTTACTTTCTACATAAAAACCAAATTAAAAATTAATGTAAAAACATATTTATTTTAAAATTTCCTATTTTAAATTGAAAAAAAAAAATCTATCAGCTCATCATTGCATGCACAAAAGCATGTGATTGCTAGTTTATATAAATTTGCAATCCCACCTTGGTGTGCAATGTGTATGTCAAAGATGTGCAAAAGGTCAATTAAGAAATTTTGGTTTATTTTTTTGCATACATTTATGTAGCACGTGTGGTCAATTTGGTGGTAGCATCGAATGAACTAAACCATATCTTATTCACTTACATTTAATTGCTAATTTTAAATTCTAATCTCAATTCATTTATTCAAATATGGTGCTACTTCAGGAACAATGAAGTTTTTATTTATTTATTTATTTTAATTTTAATTTTAAAATTGATCAAAGTTGATTACAAATAAAATAAAATAGCAGTTCAAGAAGAATTGCAAATAAAGAAGATAAATATTAACATATTCCATATATCAATTACATGTCATCAACTGTAGAAGCTATAAATACCAATTTTAGTAGAAAAAAAGATACATATAGCAACTTAACATTATCTAAACTTGAAATGTAAAGAGCTTGTGTAGTTGTCTTGAGCATATAACATCCCCTTCTTTCAATTTCAAAAATTGGTACTTGATCTTGTCCAACTTGTTGTAGGCAATCACCATTTCCATCCGAAAACACAAAAAAGAAAGTTGTAACACGATGTCATAGTAACACTGCAACATTTCCACTTCCTCATGAAGAATATGGTTAGGAAAAATAACTAAACATTGACTTTTCTAGATATTCATCAAAATGGTTTATCTCAAGGAGTTAGCAATTAAATTCTTATACAACCCAACACCCAGGAGGGCTTCTTTCCAACTTAAAACATGGTCAAAGTTGTAATCACATTAAATTTGTCTAGTAGAACCTAAGCCCCTAATTTCGGTCAAATTTGTCTCAAAAAAAATTCTAAATCTTAAAGGCATAATTTACTAGACAAAATTATGCAAGCAACCTAAACAATCCCCCTTGGATAATTAAATCAAATCATTTCTCATGGGTATGTGCAAGATCATGAGGGGCCAAACTATGCCCTTAAGTGGCAATGAAAAATCAGCAAATCAGGGTTAGTCAACTTGACGTGAAAATTTCAACTAGCTATGAAACTAATATCAAAAAGTTGTAAGAATAGAATCTATAGAAAATTGAATGTAGTTTCTAAAATACTAGGCCTTTTTTGAGAAAAAGTTAGTATGATTGGTGAAAAGTATAGATTTCAATGCAGCAGTACAAAAATTTTAGGAAAAAAATAAGAAGTAGGTGTATGTTTGACCACCTTAATCATAATCAAATGATAATATTTTATAATAAGATTTTAGATATAAGTAGTAGACTCATGCCCGGATGTGACGCATATTTTTCTGTAATTTTATTCCAAAAAGATAATTAATTATGAATTTTTTGCTACAACATTTTTAGAATAAAAAAACTCCCATGTCTGACCACCTTAACTCATTCAAAACTTTACAAAATTCAAATTTTTTTTGTTTTTCCTTATAGTAGGTGAAGCATAGAATGTGACACATTTTTCAGATTTCAAAAATGTTTTACCATCTGAAAGTTATAGTCATTTTTCAATCAGGAAATAAATCAGCACTTTAGAGGTAGCTCAATTAGAAAATAACTAATAATTACTTACCAAATTCAAAATTTGACAGCAATTATATCGATAGAAAGATGATAATCTCCTTAAGATACCCTTTTCGTTTGATCAAATTTGGGTGAAAAAAAAGTCGTCAGCTACATTGTCAAAGTTTTGAACTAACATCGCCACTTTTTGGCCCCTCATGATCTTGCACATTCCCTCATATTAAAACTTGAAAAATTATTTAATTATCAAAACTTCCTTTTAAGATAAAGTGCTAGCACTTTTATTAAAAAGAGCACTTTGTGCAAACTTAATCTTGATTAATTGAAAATTCAAAGGGGATTTTCTATTTTGTCTTATTCTCCAATCAAGCTTGACCAATAAAAAAACCTTGGTTCATTTCACATGGATTGATCTCTCTCATCACTCATCTCTACCTAACATCTTTTGCCTCTTAATCTCCACCCCCATTCTTGAGGCAAGTCCTTTAAAATGAAGCTCTTCCTTGGCTCAGGGGTTCCATATTGGTGATTTGCATTCTTGCATTCTAGAGAAATATTGCTATTTTGAATTCTTAGTTCTTAGTTGCTTTCATCATATGCTCATAGTTCTCTTGCATTGTCAGTATTAGCTCATCTTCTAGTGTAATCTTGCATTGTTAATCTAGCTTGCTTTCATTCTAGCCTTGTTAATCTTGCATTCTAGTTTCATTCTAATTTTGCATTACATTTGAATAATCCATTTTGAAGTAGTCAAGTCACTAATCCTTCATGCCAATCTGATGAACATTACAAAAGGATTAAACTCACTTCAACTAGGAAGCAATAAGCACTTTTGAGGGTTTAGTTGTTCATTTGATATGAGTTTAATAGCTAAACTCTTGAGTTAATATTTTTATTGAGTGTTGGTTGCACTATAGTTGAATACCAATATTTAACCACACATTTTTAGTGCCCATTGTGGGGCCCGAATCATGTTTTCGTCCCATTTCTTGCAGGTTCTTTTTATTCATTTTTGAAACCGCGACAAATCTCACACTCAATAGTCGAGATTATCCTATGATACCTTATTTCATCGTATGCATTTGTGAGTTTTATTGTACGATGATATGGAATAAGGTGATTCATCACATGCAATTTTGAGTTTCATCGTATGACATAAAAACTCTAACTTTCATCACATGGCTCTTTGAGTTTCATCGTACGATAATACGGTGTTGACTGTGTTTTATCGCATAAAAAATAGAGAGTGTTTTTAAGGGTCTAGATACTTGAATTTTTGGATTTTTGTGCTTGATTTAGCTTCATCTTTGCCTTAACACTCTATTTTGCAGAGAATAACAGGTTTTTGTAGGGTATTTGAGAGAGAATTCACTTGTCAAGTTCATCTACATTGCCTTATTTTGAGACTACTAATGCTTTGTGGTTGTAGGACGCTTGCCAAAGACATATTTTGACACTACTAAAGCCATTTTTCTTGCAAATTGCCTTGGAGATACAAATAAACATTGTGCCTTCATAAATTTGATTTTCTAGGCATCTAGCTTAACTAGGAGGGATTATTTTCTTGTGATTAGTTGGGTAGTAGGAGAGTATGCTCTTCACCTTCTAGAGGTTGAATCATAAATCTTGACCTACTTGGTTTTTCACTTGTAAATAATCTTGGGTAAATAAATATGTGCTTGACATGCTTGAAAGAAGCTAAGGAGTAGGAGAGTATTCTCATTTTCCTTGTGGAAAATAAAAAATTTAGACCTTCGTTAGCCTATCTACTTTTATTTTTATTTTACCTTTAGAGGGCCTGTCGTTGAGGTGAAAATCTCACGGGAATGACTCAAATGGGACAAAGAAAAGCCAGCTCATCCAATCCACTATAAAATTGATGCCTTGTTACCATCAGGACGTAGCTATTAACTGTGTTGGGTCATTCATTTGACTGGGAGAACACACATGAAAGTAATGTGTAGGGTTGATAAGTCTTAATCTTTCTTGCAAGACTACCTTACTTGAAGTGCTTGTAGAGATATAGGCCTCAATTCTGCTAAGTGGAACTACAAGGGATGGTTGTGAATGGATACCCTTACTAGACACTCTTGGTTAGAAGCTACTTGGCTTACCTCCTAAAGTATCATAATCTTTGTGCAAGGATTGATCCAAGTGGACTTACCCGGATAACCTCAAGACTAATCACCATATGTATTACCTTGGATGATATCCTTGAAAAAGCCAACATCACTTTGTGTGAGGTGAAGGAATACCAAGTTGTGGGCAAAGATTTTGATACTAGCCTTGACCTTAGGTAGGTTTTTCTTAATGTGTCTTTGAATGTGTTGAGACCCGTAAAAATCATTGTGGAACATACACTTGACACTTTTGACATATTGCAACACCCTCTTAGACCTCACAAGTGCTTGTATCCCCAAAGTTGCTTTGTCCTTTGGTGGATTGTTTGAAGAATTTTGTTTGATCAAACTATTGCCTACTTGAAAACACTCATATCTGATTTAGGGACACTCAGACTTATTACAGATCCAAAATTAAAATAGTCCAGATTGGTCAAATTCCACAAAAATAGTGATAAATTGTCTTTTTCCTGCATTCTATCATTTTTCTCAGCATTGTATCGTACAATACGAGTCCTTTATCATATCCAGTGTTGAGTTTCATCATACAAAAATAGTGGCCTTCACCATATTATCACATGTAATTGGGAGTTTCATCACACCCAATATTAGAGTTTATCATATGATCCTATGCTTGACTGGTAACCAAAATTGCATTGAGTTCTCAAAATTTTGGCATCTTTTACTGTCTAGGTTCTTCTTGGCTTTTTTGTCATCCTGACCAAAAGTCACTCATTTGAAACTGGTATTCTCAATTGATTGATTCTTTGCTAGTAATTTGGTTTCTCTTTGCTCCCATTTTAAGATCTTGGAAGTGCTTTGGTATTTGTCTCAAAATATCTTGTCTCATTTGAAATCAAATCTTGCTCAACTTTGTCACAAGTTCCACTCAACAGGCATTCATGCCTCATTCTCAATACCTTGTACTTAGTTTTCTTGGCTACATCAACTTGGTCACAAGTATCACCCAACAAACATTCAAGCCTCACTCTCGATACCTTGCACCTTATTTTAGCTACCTCTTTATCTGTCACTCACTCTTGAGACAAGAGCTATCATTAGCTAGATCTTCTTACACTAGCTTAGTAATCTCTTTACTATCATTTTTTCAATCTCATCTTCCATGCCAATTAGAACTCGTAGTCATTCCTACAAGGCTACAACTGATTTGTAAGGAAAGACTACTTAAAGGATACCCCTGGATCATCTTCTCATGAAGAACCTTTGCATCAAAATCTTGTTTACTAGTCAGTACCCTTTACCTGGACGTTGAGAATTACGATCAAATCAACATGTCAACCTATAATTGGGACACTTGCAAAAGGCATGATTCTAAATCGTCTAAGGAGGAAGAACCCACACAAGAAGAAATTCAAAAATGTCAAGAAGGCAAACATTTCCATAAGGTGATGCAAGCCATCACAAGTCAGGATAAGGAATGCTATTTCATGCATCTCACATCTATGGGTGTGAAGCTTCCCCCCAACTTTGATGTGGATGGTTTACTAAAAAAAGAGGAAGAGTCTCCTCTCACAACTCTGAGAAAACAACTCTAGGATCTACGCTGTGAGATTTCAAAACTCAAAAAGGACAAGGACCATCCCTCCAACACATATTTTCTTGAAACAATATGTCCTTTCCCCTTTGACATAAATCTCTACATGTCTCCTTTCCCATCCAAGGTGGAGATCCCAAAGTACGATATATATGATGGTAATAAAGTTCCTCAAGACCATGTGTGAAAGTTTTGTGCCCTGAGCATGGAGTTTATGCATGAACAAAGAAATCTTATGCGACTCTTTCCTCGAAGTCTTGGTGGAAAAACTATGAGCTGGCTCACCTCGCTTGCCCCTAGCATTAAGATCTTTGATGAACTTGTTCAGAATTTCATTCAACAATACTCCTACAATATCTCTCATACTGTTACCATGATAAACTTGTGCAATACAAAGAAACGTGTGGGAGAACCCTTTGTTACATTCCTTCAATAGTGGTGAAGAATGTTTGCTAGATATCCTCAGAAAATTCCTGAGACTAAGAAGATCGATATATTTATAAACACTTTGGTTCCTGAAATGAACTATGCACTACAAATTCAAACACATGCCTCATTCAACAAACGGGTTGAAATGTTTATTCTCATAGAATATGTCCTTGATTGTGCAGAAAGTAGAAATCACCTTACAACATAAAGAGCATAAGTATTCTTCCAATAACCAACATAACAAGGACAAGCATAAGTTCTGGACAAAAACTAAGGATGTCATCAATGACAGAATTATGGGAACAACCTCTTCCTCTACGTCTATAAAACCCAAGGATCTGGCTTTTAATCTCTCTTCTAGCATTCAAGAAATGAAAGCTAACAAGAGCACTCAATCGAGTAACCGAGATAGGCCATGGATCCCTAGGCCTAACCGAGATTTCACTCCTCTTGGAGAGTCACTTGAAAATTCCTTGAGGAAACTTTTGACTAACAAGATCATCACATTGATTGACAATTCTAAATCGTATGATCTTGAGATTAAGCCTAAATGGAGGAATGATAACCATTATTGTGATTACTATCGCAATAAAGGACATAAAACTAACGAATGCATGAATCTCAAACATTTAATCTAGGATTTGATTGATAATGAGACCATCGTGGTTGATCCCCTTATGAATACTAATCATAATGCCTTTAAAGAGCCTTTTCCTAAATATGAAAAATGGGAATCATCTAAGGAAAAAGACAACAAAGTGGGTTACACCTACTCCGACAATGACAATGTGATCCACATGATCGAGTCCTCTAATCGTACCATTAACTTCATCAAGATCAAGAACAAGACTCATGCCAAGTCTTCTAATGTAGTCACTAGCTCTCAAGATAAGGTCGCTATGTAATGAGAAGGTTCTTCCTCATCTTCTAAACAGACAATGACCCAAGGATCTAAAACCACTACCTCATCTACATCACGTGACTATAACTTGGTTGATCAACTTTAGTGCACATTGGATTAGATATCAATCCTTGAATTTCTTAAAATATCTCTTGCACATCGGGAGATTCTTGGTCAAGCCCTCTTTAGAACCTATTCAAGTTTTTAAATTTTTATAAACTTAAAGAGTTTTTAATTTTAGTTTTACTTTTCTAATTTTATAAATTTTTTTGCTATCTCAAGTTTCTAGTTCCTCAGCGGCAGAGAGGAACTGGTCTACTTATAGCTTCATCCACTCTATTAAGAGGAACAGACTTACCTCTAAGAGAGTGGAGGAGCTAGTTGTTGTACACAGTTCCTTGTGTATCGTAGATTGCAAGACACACGGATACAAAGAGAGCCCAACATCACAATGGGATGTAGAGCCAGAGGATCTAGCACAGATCAATGAGGATGAGGTTGCAGCAAAAGCTGACGTAGGGCTAGTTGGTGTTCCTTTGGCAGACCTTGACCATGAGGACTCCGAGTCCAATAGTTCTAGTGATGAGGACTTTGGCTTGGGGGATGATTAGAGGCCTCCCATTCTTGCATTTTGACATGATATCAGATTGACATTTTGATTTTGTACTCATTTTGATATTGATGATTGATCATGATTCATTATATCATATCATGCTACTCTGCTCATTGTAATCATGATCATCTTTATGATATATTACATATTTGATATTTGATATTACTATGTTTAAATGATTATGTTACTATGTTGAATGTTCAATAGTTCTAGTTCGTGTATTTCAATTTGGTATGTAACTTAGTAGTTCAATTTGGTATGTTAAATTGAAACATCTTTTCATAATTAACATTTCAAGTTATATATGTATAGTATGCAGTCCCCCCCCCCCGTACCCCCCCCGTACCCCCCCCCCCCCCCCCCCCTGCCACCATCTCGAAATTGAGGCCCTTTTTTTTTTTTCCCGCACCCGAAACTCATCCTGGCGTCCCCCGTACCCGTGTTTCACTAATTATAATAGTATATAGCATAACAACAAATACTAATAAATGTAAAAGTTACAAAATATTATAAATGGAAAAATATATACTATTCTTTTTATATATTTTTAAATCATATTTTATGGGTGATGACTAAACACTTTCACTTCTTCAATTATATTTCAATTTAAGAATCCAAGAAATCTTAATTACATATTTTCAATTTTTCTCTTCCCAGAATGATCATTAAAATCTCAAATGCATCTTTGACCATTCCTAGCCTCATTTATCATCAATATTTGAAGTTAGATTTGATACCCAAATTATGGAAACAGAGAAACTGCTTATATTGTTAATATTTTTAATCCATCCATACTCTGTGCTTACTCGTTTATTTGATAATATGTTGATGCCTCTTGATATTAACTAGAAACTCTATATTGGATAGTACCAAAATTATACCTATCATTTGGTTGTCAAACGAAAACTAAAAACTCCACAAGAAATAATGAATATTTGTGAAGAGTGGCGACTGTTCTTTATCCCACGAATACCGCCTATATAATGATTCTTTAAGAAAAACAATTTTCCAACGATTTTGTGCATAAATAATTATTAGTATCTGATAAACTAGTTATGAGTTTTCTGTGTGTAGAAAAAGAAGATGATGAGGATTTATCTTATCTTCGGCATGATCTGCACATTTGCTGGTTAGTGCAGGAGCCTTACTTGAAACTCAAGGCATTTTGGGACAGTTTAGCCATGGACGAACACCCAAATAAGCAAAGCATAATGCTTCGTGGGAGAGTATTTAAAAAGATGGAGAAACAACGCTGGATTAACATAGCCAACTTAGACAGTGGTAAAGACATCCCTCGTGGAGTAAAAGAAATCCTTGAAAAAATAAGGTCCCATGCAACAAAGGAGGGCAAAATCGATGGTCCTGAAATACAAATGGTTCTAAGACCTTATTTGAATGTTAGAGATCTTGATAATGAAAACCCTGTTCCTTGTTGTGCACCCTATGTTGTACTGAAAAAATATGTAAATCCTTTGGCACGTGATAGAAATGAGTATCATACAAAGCATATCAAATGGCTTACTGAAAGAGGCAGAGCTTGGTTGAAGTGGAGACAGATTTTTCCACCTTCTAAAAAGTTTGCACAGCTCATTCAAAAATGTATTCCTCCTCCTGATGATGAGTTTCCTGTTGAGCTTCTCCAAATGATTGAGGAAGGCTCTTCCAGTGGTACTGAAACTTCTTCTCAGGGTTCCAGTGAGAAAAATTTGTCTTATAGAAAGAAGTAGACAAATTATATTCAATGGGTATTAGTCCATAAAAGGCACTTAAGTATCAGCAAATTTGGAAAGCCTTAGGAATAATGCATGTGTTCCTACTCTTTACATTCAGTTCAAATGTTTTATTTGGGTGTAAAAAGATTGTTGGTTTGATCAAAATAGATAATAAATGTGGAGGTGGCAAAGGAAAAAAATAGATGCATGTGTATTGAGGGATAATTTTATTAATATTTCGTCAACTATTAAGGAATTAATAAATTTAGAGTTGAATTTTTATTTATTGATTAAGAGGGTCTTATATATTAGATAGGTTTCTTTGTAATTAAGTCTTTAAAATAATTAAAAAATATTTTTTAATATATTTTAGTAGAAGGATCATGATATGAAAAATCAAAGAATTTTTAATGTTTCTTGATAGATCTAAGATGGGTGAACAATTTTATTTATAATTCTTTATAATATATACATAAGTACTATTTTTTTCAATTGAAAAGTAACAAGTCCTTTTTCACATGAATTAGTCTCTATGGAATTTTAAAAAATGAAATAAACTCAATAAATGATCAATATATCATTATTTTAATAAGAAAATATTTCTAATCTATTAATACAACTCAATGTTTTTGACAAAATAAAATCAATGAGAATCACCCAAACTACTCTGTTACATGGTGAACATCTTCGCCTAGAAACAACATTCAGATTTCATTGGCATCCCACCAAAATAGAAGCACCCCTGTACTATTGTTGTGGTTGGTAGTGAAGAAGTCAACGTCTCTCCACATCCATTTTAGGTTAGTCTCTAGGTAGAAATGAGTAGCCTTAACTTCTTGTAACATTAGAATGCTAGTTTTTCTTTTCAAATTGAGAAACCTCTTATTGATATATTTCCTATCTAGGGATTCCAATCCCCTAACATTCAAGCGGCCACTTTTAGATCCTTATTCATCAAGGGGTAGTGTCCATGAGAGCCTTGAATCTCCTATAGCATTTAAGCAGATAATCTCTATTTCTTAGTTTCTCCTTCTTGTTATTGGTGGAACCAAAAGGCCTACCTCTCTTTCTTTTAACCTTGGAGTCAAAGGAATGTTCTACCCCTAAAGATGGCTTAATATTTTTCTTATCTCTTAAGTCCCTCTTAGTTCTACCTTTTTTTTTTGTGAGCATTAGGATCCTCCATAGCCTCCTCTACCATAACATCCTTTGTTTTCTGCTCATACAACACAATGGTCCACTCTAGTTGATCAACCATCTCCTTGAGGTACCACTTTTTCTATCAAAATCCCCATCTTCTCTAGAACACACATCACTAGGAGGGCCCAAAGTCATTGTCCACCATTAGGTAAGAGTTGAAAGGGGGGAGACAACAACTGAAACAACAATGAGGGAGTAATTAGAAAAATGATCATCATAGCCATATGCATATTTGATGTCCTCCAAGGCTTCAATCTCATTTGCATCAACATCAATAGAATTAAGAAATACGGCAGCAACACCCTTCCCATTTTCAACTCCTACCAGGCCTCAATAAGTGCTAGTGGAGTTCCTTTGTCTAGTGAAGCACCCCCTAAGGAAGGGAGGGGTCTAGTACAATGTTTCTCCTTAGAATTATTAGAGCCTAGGTTAAGGAATGGATCATTCTCAATTTCTAAGAAGAGAAGAGAGTCTCACATCTCTTCTTAGGACCATATTTATTCCTGAGTTTGGTAGTGGCTAATTATTAGGCATTCAGGGTCCTCTTTGTTTAGGCATACCATTTGTGCCATCTAGATGATGAGGTTGAATGATGTCTTCTAAGGTAGAAAAATTAATCATGGTGAGAATATCCTCTCAAGGCCTCCTTCAATACTTCAAGCTTTTTATCCAATTCTTTATTATGGCTACTATCCACTCAGGTGTGATTATGATGAATAAGTAAATATCAGGCAGATATATTCTTAATCCTAGAACTTGGATTTGAAATAGAGGACACAAATTGAATATTATTTTTAGGGTTCCTAGACTTAGAATTATCTTACTAGGTTTAGAAGGAGCATTTTTATTCTTCAATAATGGGGAATTTCTCCTTCTATGCCCTTCTATGTGGAACAAAAAATAGGCATTCAACCCTCCAAGAAATTAAATAGAGAAAATGACAATATCAAACTCCATATCAATCTTCAAGGTGTTTGGGATATCAATACTAGGATTTACTGCCATAAGAATTCTTGCATGCATGTGAGGCAGGAGGGTATTTGAATCCTCCATTCGAATAAGCCTCACAATAGTTTCCAAAGTACTAGGTAACAAGTTCCATAGAAACAAAGGAAATATTTTAGTAGTAACCCATATATGGCTTGATAGAGCCAACACTTCATCCTTATTAGCATCTTCCAACCATGAAAAGGCCCTAAAAATGCATGAGCCTATGTTCTAGAACTACCTCCTAAACACCTCCATTTGGCAAAGAGGGGTTTTAAAGAAAATAAGAAATAAAACTTTCTGGATCATCCTATAATATGTATAATTTAAAACCCTAGCATTTTGGACCAAACATTCACCATCAAATCATTCATCAAATTATGAGTAGGAAACCTATACACATCCTAAGCTACAATAAAAATGACTACATTTCTTAATATATCCTTCTCGCTAGCAAAAAATTTTGACATTTGAAAATTTGGCTTAAAAGCTAGAGAAATGAAGGGGGGCTCTTACCTCTTCCTCCACCATGGCAATTAGCAACATAGTATTTTGGAAGGGCACCAATGTCAAATGTCATGCCATCTGGGATGGAGAAAGAACCTACAATTGCTTCTCTAAATGACTTCCACTTTTTCTCTCCACTGACATTATTATTAACAATGGTATCGATGATTTTAATAGCCTTGTCATCTCCCATATAGTATTAAAAGAAAGGCTAGATCACATACGAATGAGGTAGGCCTCTATGCATTTGGTTGTAGGACCGTTTGCACGCATGAGGCCATCCTAACTCAAAATGTAGGGAATTGTAGAGCCCTATCATTTCAAATAGTCAAAAACATTTGAAATACCTAGGCTATAATCTTAGGTTTACTTTTTTAATTTATAATTATTTTAAACTTTTATTAAATAATTATTACCTAAATTATTATAATTCAAATAATTAAATTATCAATTAAATTAAAATTTTAAACAATTATTATTGATTATTACAATCTTTAAAGAATTATAACTATGATTGTAGTTAGAATTAGGAATATATTAAGATTTTAGTTAGAATTTTTCAAAAAATTATAAAAATATATAATTAAGATTATTGAAAAATATCACTGAAATATGAATAATAAAAGATATAACACTACAATAGATTCAAGTTACTATATTTTATTTATCTAATGTAACTTGTACAAATATTACTTACAATTATAAAACTATTATTATATTGCTAACAAGGCAAGTACTCGCCACTACATAATTACTTTAGTCAATGGTAATTATAATATTAAATGTAATTAATTAAGTATAGTAGAACATGAATTTATTTAGGAGGTAATAATTTAATTACTATATTAGAACAAATTAATATACACTTAATATGATGTTTGGATTTAATAAAAAATAAAATTAAACATTAACTAGCATGTATATCACAGTTCTAATTTATATAAATTAGATATATGATATATATTACTTCTATGTTTTAATATGATATATAATCTATACATATAATATACCAAGAGATACCATATTTGAGAGATGTTATAATTTTATGCTCTCCCAAATTGTGTAATAATTTTTTAAAATTATTATTATATATGGTGTTTGTCATACAGTTACTCTAAGTCCTTGTGTCTTTGTGATTTCATACCGCATTAATTGCGAGAGTATTAGGTTCTAATATGGCTCCGATTGACTTTGGCTCGATAATTGGTGCTGGAGCACTGGATTTTTGGTGATGGGAAACCATGGATCCTTCAAACAAGGGACCTCACAAGTTTTCTCCGAAGGTGTTTCACAAGGTATGACTTCTCCTACTGTTCTTCCTTTGTAGGATTATGATAATGCTTGCGACTTTCTTGAGAAATTTAATTTTATTGGTTGTTTTGTGTGGATGGTGCCACCTAATATCTTGATCCATGAGTGGGTTTCCAAAGCTTGGGCCCTACATAGGTTCTGGCTTGATGCTGTCCAAAATATCAACAAGGGTTTATTTTTGTTTTTCTTTTCCAATCTCACCCATGTTGAGGCTATCCTCAAGAATGGGACTTGGTTTTTAAGGTCATCCTTGCTTTGTTTTTATGCCATGGTCACAAGGTTTTACTATCTTAGATGAAAAAATCTTAAGGTGCTTGTCTATATAGAGTTTTCGGGTCTTTCTTTGCCTTGTTGGCCATTCTTGCAAAATATTACTGAAACCCTAGGTAGGGTGGTAATTTGCATGGAACCAGATTGTCTCTTTCATGCCCCTCCTCAAAAGAGGGTTTGTGTTGCAATTGATTTATCTCATGATTTCAAGGAGACCATTGATATTCAAGTGGGTGGTTAATGCTTCTCCTTGTAAATGCTTTATTTGAATTTAGCCAATATTTTCTATCTCTATCAATCCTCAGAGCATAAGATTAAGGATTGTCCCTTGGATGCCCCTCGAACCAAGTCCCCACCAAAGGAAACAAATCCCCCTCATTCTTCTGAGGGTGCTAAAGTAGATGAAGGCTGGACCATAGTGGTTTGCAAGGGTAAACACACATTGGAATTTTCCTAGAAGTGGTCTAATGACTTAGCTTCTCAATAGCCAGCTCATAACATGGCTCAACCCAAGCCTCCATTGAACCAGTCAAATATTTCTCCTATTTCAAACCCTAACCAATATGAAAATTCTTCAACTAAGAGTGCTTCTTGCCTTGGGTGGGTTCGCACTCCTCAGACCACATTGGCACTTTCTTCTCAACCATCTTCTCTTTGAAGATCTTGTATCCCTTCTAGGAAAGTTGATAATAATGATGGAGGTCCTAATAAATGTTGGGTGATCCCTTAGGATCCCTACCCTATTTTCAAGATAGCTTCTAACTTCTCGCATAATAGTTTCTCCTCTCTCAGGGATGAGATATAGATCACCATGTTGCCTATGGATCCCAGATTAAGGCTAGTTTACACTAGCTCAAGGTGGGTGATCGAGCTTCTAAAGAGTTCTTCCTCTCTTTTAGGGCTCATCATTCTTCCCCTAGTATCAAACACATCAAGAATAGATAGATGATGTTCTTTGATCTATCAGATATTCTTCAAGCTTTTGTTAGGCATTATGAGGAAGTGTTCACTACATAGGAAAATTCCCCTACCAAAGAGAAATCTTTAAAGGATTTCCTTGAGGTTGTCACTGCTAGGATTTTAGATTCTCAAAAGGTCTTCTATGATAAAATAATAACCCTTGAAGACCTCAAAGAAGTTGTTTCTTCTATGGTTGGTGATAAGGCTCCTGGCTTTGATGGTTTTCCTTATGAGTTTTATAAATTAAATCTTCTAGCCTTGTATTGGTCCCGACCTTCATAAGGTGTATTTGAAGGCCTTTCATGTATAGTCTCTAGGACATATTATCAACAAAGGAAACATCAAGTTTATCCCTAAGGTAGGGGATCAAGAAGACATCTATAATTGGAGGCCCATTAATTCACTTAATGTCTCTTACAAGATCATCGTCAAAGCTCTGGATTTCAAAACCAAACATATTCTTCCTCTCATTGTTTGACCTGAGAAGACTAGTTTTATCAAGTCAATATTTATCCTTGACAACATTATTGATATCTGGGAAGTTATGGAATGGGCTCATCCCTCCAACCAAAATGCCCTTTTTATTCAAATTGATTTCACCAAGGCTTATGATCGCATTGAATGGCCCTTTATTCTTATGATGCCTAAAGCACTTGGATTTGTCCTAGATTTATTCAATCTATTTATATGCTCTTTGCAGATGCTTCTTCTTGCATTGTTCCATCAATGGTCAACAATCCTACGCCTTTGGCATTTTCAAATGCATTTTCCAAGGATGTCCTGTTGGGGTGAGAAATTCCTTAAAAATTTGATAAATACCTACCAACAAATATTTATTTTTTACCAAGTCACCAAAAAATTCAAAGAGAATAATGATCACTATATCGCATGAAGAGGCTATGAAGGGGTTGCAAAATAGAGAACATCACCATTTCACAAAAGGCACAAATATGAGGTTTGTGAGATAGTTAAAAGGCTACATTTCACATACTGAGGCTTTCAGGGTACTACAAAATGATGATGTATTTATGAAGGGTCAGTAGAAAGTGAGGTGGTGATTATTTTTGGAGGGCTCATTCGTACATGTAGATGTTTTAAAAATAATTTGCAGCTGAAAATATTAATGCCATATTATTCCTAGTAGAAGAATATATTTGTATGCAGAGGATGGTTTACTGGTTCATTGGAGATAGGGGAGCAACTAGAAGGTAGCAAGATGAATTCAATAAGTTATTCACCTCTTTGTGTGCTTTTCCTTTTCATATAGAAATATGCCTAGGAAGGAGGTGGTAATAGGAGAAACAATAATTCATCCTCCATAGTACACATTGTTAAAAGTATTTCCCAAATCTCAGGATGTTGGGATGAAGGGTATGTTTTTAGATAAATGGTCAGAATGTGGGGATTCTTCTATACCTATTCATGACAGGTCATTATTCTAGTCATTCTATTCAAAATGAAATGACAAGATCCCATTGTATAATCCTTGGAGGTTTGATATGGATGATCTCATTGTGTTGAATGTATTTTTTTATGTTGAATTGATCGGTGCATTAGCCACACATTACAAGGAGGAAACTAGAACAATGAGAAAGGTGGATGGAACTCCCCTCTTGGTCATAACAAAAGAAATGATTCAGGAATGTTTTGGGCTGAATAATAAGGAAATTACTAAGTTGGATAGAGAGTCCTTCCCTATAGAATATGAACAAATGGTAAATAACATGACTCTGAAAGAAGTGAGATTTTTTATGAATAGGGAAGATAATAAAAAGGTGGTTAGATTGAATGGAAAAATCCTTTTCTCTACTAATCATTTCATGTGGTTCTTTCAAAGAATATCCTGGGGTTGGGTGCAAGTATTGGGGGAGGACCATAAATCTAGAATGCCAATTGATCTTATGTATTTATCTATGAAGATATAACACTCCCATTTGTCGCATGAATATGACATAGCCTTTGAATTAGAGAGGGTTATGAATAAAGAACTAATTGAACGGGAAAAGATAAACAAGTGTAAATACTATTCTTTATTGTGCCATATGATTTTATTTAGGAACAACAATATCTTCTGTAATTCATTAAACTTAACCATTGTGAATGGATGGGGAAATAGGCTTCTAGTACAACTATGGTGTCGAGCATGGACCAAACATAGTAAATATGTTGACTACATAACATTCCATGATAGATCTATGGTTTGGACTATCAAGGCCATGGGTGGTGGTGTAGTAAGGATTCCCCCTTCAGTCATAGAGTTTCTGAGGCCTAAGGAGACAAATCATGATGAGGGTTTCTTACACAATTTTGCAGACTGGATGTGCAAGTTTGATCATACAATACTTAGAGTATATGGGTGTAGGAAATCCCCACACAAACTGCATGTCTATGTATCAAAAAGAGTTGCATTTTTGGAATTCATGTGGCAACTCTTGTAGTTTGAAAAGGAAATTAATTCCCCTATAGATAAAGAAAGGTACTTTTTTGCCTAATGTAACTAGATTTATGGGATTTTTTGTAGGTTCTGGAACCCTTGAGAAACTACAAGACTACCTAAATGTTTATTGGATAGACAATGCAACGTCAAGAGACTATGACCCAGAAGGACACATCAGGTCTATAATAAAGAAATGTAGGAATTATTTTGATTTAAATGAAGATGTTATAAGGAATTGCAATGATTATATGGAAGTGTTCCAAAGGTGAATAAGGTAAAAACCCTTGTGGACTTGGAAAAATAGAGAATTTGAAGGGGATTGCCCCGATTTCATGATGAAGAAAATAATGAGGTTTTTTTTATGGGAATTGTGTATTCAAAATTTTGATAAGCTAAAAGGAAAGAGTGTTGCAACATGAGAAATTAAAAACAAGCCTCCTTCCAAAAGGTTGAGAAAATAAATTGTTATTGATTCAGATACAGACTCTCATCCTCCTAAGGTTTCTAAAATTAAGAGCGCACCTATTCCTATTTCATGTGAATTGTTAGGAGGGAAATGACACATAGACGAGATATATGCAACTTTAAGGGGTATGAGACAAGGTAAAGAAGTGGCCCTTCCTCCCCAATTTCTATTTTTTAGGAAGAGATTCATGGTTTATAAGGCTCAGTTGTAAGGGGATGAGAATCCTATGGGCCATGGAGATGAAAGAGAGGCCATATTTATCGAATTTGTTGAACAGGATGATTTCATTCACTCCTAGGAATTCAAGGACTTCTGGATTCAAGTAAAGATGAAAGAGTTCGAGGAACGTAAGAAAAGTAGATTAATGGGGGTTGAAGAATCTAACCATGAAGAGGTTGTGAGGCAAATGTTTAGGGAATTGGACTTAGATAATGTAAATTGCACTATGGGTCAGGCAAGAGAAATGTTGAGAAAGAGTGACATTCTATTGGTTCTTGGTTTCTTCCCGAGGGAAATATTCTTTCTGGATCAAGTGAGGAACCAAGATGATCCAATTTTTGTGGTAGAGCTTGATATAGAGGAAAAAAATCATAGGGTCTAGTTATAACCCTAAAATAGAGACATTGGCCACATGGGTGAGCTTCAAGGGAACCTATAAGCCTAAATTGATGGATTTATCTAAGAATGTTGAAGGGATTGCAATTGTACAAATAGTTGGGGATACCAATCCACTTGTTTCTACCAATGAACTAGTTTTCTGAGCCATGTTCAACAAAGATCAGGTAAAGCATATGCAGGATGAATTACATAATTCCATGAGTAGGCAGATAGAACTGAATAAGTTTATAAACAAATTATATGTCAAGCTTGCAGTTTAGGATAAGGAAATTTATAAGCAACAAGGGACAAAGCCAGAGAAATCTATTGTTGTCTTCCATAATGTTCAGATTTCATTTGTCTGTAAGCCACCAAAATCCTCAGAGGATGTACAAGGTATACCCACTGTCAAGTTCAAGCAAGGAACTCTCAATACAAATGTTCTATATCTTGGAGAAAGTTTTATCTTTAAAAGTTAATGTTGTGATTGGGAAGTGTGTTGATGTTTAAAATGTGTGTTGTCTATTGGCTGAGATATTAAGTGGATTCAAGAAGAATAAGCTTTCATTACAGGATCTGACTAGGAGATGGAAGCCTTCTTCATATGAGATAACTCACATTTGTGCTATAATTTAGAGAGACCTAGATGCCCCTGATGAGATTTAAGAGACAAAAGAAATTATGGATTCTATGTTTGAATAATTAGAATGCATCTTGCATGAAGAGGGAAGGGTCGAATAAAAGTTGTCATCTTTGAATTCAATCAATCATTGGACTATCCCAAAGCTCATAGATTCTGAGGGATGTGTGAAGAACATTGAAGAGTGGAAGCCTTAATACTTAAATATGGTCCCATGAATTTTAGAATATTTGAAGGAAGATAGGGGATTTTTTGATTGATAAATTCAATATTTTCTTAGACATGATCATTGTGCTTGAGGATAAATTTTCTAAGTTCATAATGAAGCTCAAGAAGTTACATGGGGTAGATGGAAA
>BSBK01001382.1:167500-332671 GCA_027943335.1 Chamaecyparis obtusa
AGAGGAAAAGCTGAACAAGAAGTTCGAGAGCAGACAAAACGGAAGAGGTTGCGGTGGACGATCTGGTGGACAGTCATATGGTGGCCGAAATGAAGATCCGAAAAAGAAGGATGAGGCTAGTAGCATTCAAAATCAGCGAGGAAATAATTCCAATCCTTTCCAGGATCAGAATAATAGAGATCAGAGAGGAAGAGGAAGAGGACAAGGATCTGGAAGAGGTGGCTTCCATGGAACATGTTTTCACTGTGGAGAAGAAGGTCATAGGGCATTTGAATGTCCTCAGTGCCAAGGCAGAACAGATAGGAGAAATGAAGGTCAGGCCAGAGTTGCACATGTCGATGAAGATGCTAGATCATCAAATTCTGAAGATGCTAAAAGAGGAGAAACGCTAATTAATAGAAGAGTCTTGCTGAGTGGTGAGAATGAACCTGAACAAAGGAGGAGCCTGTTTCGCACTAGATGCAAGTGTGAGGGTAAATGCTGTGATGTGATTATCGATAGTGGAAGCACTGACAATTTGGTGTCAGAAGAGATGGTGACAAAGTTGAAGCTCAAGAGACAGAAACACCCACATCCATATCGGATTGCCTGGGTACAGGATGACCACAAGGTCATGGTCAATGAACAATGCCTAGTGAAGTTCAAGATTGGTGGATACCAAGATGAGGTATTGTGTGATATCATATCTATGGATGCATGTCATATGTTGTTGGGTAGACCATGGCAGTTTGACAGATGTGCTGTACATGATGGTCATGTGAATACCTATTCCCTGATAAAGGATGGAGTGCGACATAAGCTAAAACCATTGAAGGAGACTGAAGAAAAGGTATGTGGTAATGCAAGGATAACTTTTGTTGATGGAAGAAATTTCCTAGATGGTATGAGGCATGAGCATGTATGTTTTGCTTTAATTCCAAAAGCTGGTAAAGAGGAAGTAGAAGATGTTCTTGTAGAAGTTGCAGATTTGTTGAATGAGTTTCAGGATATTGTATCCGATAACGTGCCTGATGGATTACCACCAGTCAGGAAGATCAGCCATCAGATGGACTTGATCCCAGGAGCAAGTTTTCCGAACAAGGCAGCACACAGAATGACACCTGCAGAAAGTGAGGAGTTGAACAGACAAGTACATGAGTTGTTACAGAAAGGATTGATCCGTGAGAGTCTGAGTCCCTGTGCTGTACCAGCAGTATTAGCACCAAAGAAGAATGGAGAATGGAGGATGTGTACAGATTCTAGGGCAATAAACAAGATCACAATCAAGTACAGGTTTCTATTTTCATGAATGGATGATATTATGGACTGTTTGAGTGGAGCTGTATATTTTTCAAAGATAGATCTAAAAAGTGGATATCATCAGATTCGGATCAGAGAAGGAGATGAATGGAAGACTGCCTTCAAGACAAAGGAAGGACTATATGAGTGGTTAGTCATGCCTTTTGGGCTAACCAATGCATCGAGCACTTTCATGCGGCTCATGAACGAGGTTCTGAAAGAATTTCTGGGTAAGTTTGTCATTGTTTACCTAGATGATATTTTGATCTTTAGTAAGACATTGGAGGAGCATATGATGCATATTCGTATGGTATTTGAGAAGCTGAGAGAAGAGAAATTGTTGATTAATTTGAAGAAGTGCAGTTTTGTGAAGAAAGAGTTAGTGTATTTGGGATTTGTAGTTTCAGCAGAAGGTCTGAAAATGGACCCAGAGAAGGTACAAGGCTATTCTTGAATGGCCTACTCCAAGGAGTGCTACTGAGGTAAGATCTTTTCATGGTCTAGCTAGCTTTTATAGAAAGTTTATCAAAAATTTTAGCAGTTATTTGTGGTCCCTTGACTAAAACAATGAGAGGGGATAGAAAAGAGTTTAAGTGGACTAATGGGGCAGAAAAGAGTTTTCAATTGTTGAAACAAAAAGTTACAGAACAACTGTTTTAGCACTTCCAAATTTTAATAAGGTGTTTCAAGTAGATTGTGATGCTAGTGGTACTGCAATAGGAGCTGTTATGAGCCAAGAAGGTAAACCTGTTGCTTATTTCAGTGAGAAGTTAAATGATGCCAAGAGGAAATATTCTGTTTATGATCAGGAATTTTATGCTATAGTTCAGGCATTAAAGAAGTGGAGACATTATCTGCTTCCTAGGGAGTTTGTTTTGTATACTAATCATCAAGCTTTGCAATATTTGAATAGTCAAGGAAAGTTGAATCAGAGGCATTTGAAATGGGTTGAGTTTTTGCAGAGTTATACATTTGTTTTGAAACACAGGAGTGGAAAGTCTAATAGGGTTGCAGATGCTCTTAGCAGAAGGCAACTATTGCTGACAGAAATGCAGATTGAAGTGGTTGGGTTCAAGGAACTCAAGAATTTGTATCCAGAGGATCCTGATTTTGGTGAAGCTTGGAAAGCTTGTACAGAACCTGTTACTCTAGATAGGACGAAATGGTTGGATTTCATCATCCAGGATGATATGCTATTCAGAGGGAGTCAATTGTGCATTCCACGAAGTTCTATGAGGGAGAATCTCATCAAGGAGAAGCATAGTGGAGGATTGGCTGGACATTTTGGTCGTGATAAAACCCTTGGTTTGGTTAGTGAGAATTATTATTGGCCACAGTTACAGCAAGATGTGAAGAAGTTTGTACAGAGTTGCCGAGTATGTCAGATGGCGAAAGGAGTGAAGTAGAATACAGGATTGTATCAGCCATTACCTGTACCAGAGAAGCCTTGGGAGGATATCAGCATGGACTTTGTTCTTGGTTTATCGAGGACACAGTGGGGACACGATTCAATTTTTGTGGTAGTTGACAGATTTTCAAAGATGGCACATTTCATTCCCTGCAAGAAGACTAATGATGCTGTTCATGTAGCAAAATTGTTTTTCAGAGAAGTAGTGAGACTTCATGGTTTGCCAAAGACCATAGTTTCAGATCGGGACACTAAGTTTGTTGGATATTTCTGGCGTACATTGTGGAAGAAGTTGAAGATAGATTTGAAGTTCAGTTCATCACATCATCCACAGACTGATGGACAGACAGAGGTGGTGAATAGGAGTTTGGAAAATTTGCTGAGATGTTTGGTTGGAGATAAGCCAACAGGATGGGATTTGATTTTACCACAGGCGGAATTTGCATACAATAATTCTGTCAACAGGAGCACTGGTAAATCACCATTCCAGATTGTATATGGAAGTAGTCCAAGAAATGCATCTAAATTGAGGAAAATAGATAAAGGAGAAATAAGTAGTGCTAAAGCTGAGGATTTTGCAGAACACTTGAAGAACATCCATGGGGAGGTGAGGAAGCATATTACCAAGATGAACGCACAGTATAAGCGTAAGGCAGATGCGAAAAGGAGGTATAAGGAATTTCAGGTTGGTGATGAAGTCATGGTTCATTTGTGGAAGGAGCGGTTTCTAGTTGGTACATATAACAAGCTGAAAATGAAGAAGTTTGGACCATGTAGGATACTGAAGAAACATGATTCAGGAAATGCATATGAGGTAGAATTGCCTACTGAGCTAAATATTTCACCAGTGTTTAACATTTCAGATCTGACAGAGTATCATGAAGGAGGTGTTGAAGATGAGATCACAGCAGCACAGTGGAGTATTCCAGCAACTAGTTCAGACACTAAGGAGATCGAAGATATACTGACAGTCATGTTGGCCGAAGCACAAGGAACAGGACATATGAAAAATATCTGGTCAAGTGGAAAGGACGACCTGTTGAAGATTCATCATGGCTGACAAAGGAGGAGGTTAACCATCTTGGTTTTCCTCTGCACACCTGAGTCGTGCTAGGGTCACTTCTCAAATTACCCCGGGTGTCTGATGCAGGAGCATCCTGGGTGTAAGAGCAATCTTGCATCACCCAAAAATATTTCTATTTTTGTATTCAATAAGGGCTATTTTGTGCAAAAGCTGCTATTTATGGAAAGTTACTATTTTTGGTAATTTTTGTATGTGCTCAGAATGATCTGATTTCTTTCTTGGAGGTTCATTTTGGTCATATAAGTCTACCAGTAAAGTTTCATTGCCAGATCAAGTGTATATTGGAAGATATTGAAGATTTTCGGTATTGGCAGCAGGGTACAGAAACTTTGAACTCAGTTTTGAAGGCTTTAGAGGCCCCGGATGAGGTCAAAAATTTGGGTGATGGGTACTTGCCTGGGTCAAGCCTGTAGAGCGCTTCGTGGCATTTCTGAAATGGGGTTATAATAGCCGATCGGTCAACTGGTGATGACTTATGGTCTTCGGAAGTTGGGCCACCTGAAATGGCGGGAAATAATTTTCTTCAAAATTTTTTTTCGGTTTCAAAGGTTATCTTGAGCCGATTATGATGTAATGAAATGTAAAATAAAATAATTCTAAGTTTGGTCGGCCTTATTGGCTAAAATTCTGAACCTTCCCAGCGGTGGGGAATTGCCTTATAAGGAAGGCTGTATTATTGTCTTAAGTAGTTCAGAATAGTTCTGGGTAGTAGATCTGGGTATTGATTCGAGGCTTTTTCCTACAGAATATTGTAAAGGAATGCCCATGTGGCTTTGCATGTTGTAATTCTGAAAATTTGTAATTCCACATTTGTGGAGATAATAAGAAGTCAATTTTCTGTTCTTGCATATTATTGTTGTTGTTTCTCTATGTCTGTTATGTGTTTGTGGTATTAAGGGGAGCACCCTCCATCAATATATATCTATATGTACATCTATATGTACATATATATATATATATATATATATATATATATATATATATATGTACATATATATATATATATATATATATATATATATATATATATATATATATATATATGTACATATAGATATATATATATATATACATATAGATATATATATATATATATATGTACATATAGATATATATATATATATATGTACATATAGATATATATATATATATCTGTATATGTATATATATATAGATACATATATAAATAAATATATATATATATATATATATATATATATATATATATGGATGTATGTATGTATATGGATGTATGTATGTATGTATATATATATACATACATACATACATATATATATATATATATATACATACATATATATATATATATATATGTATGTATATATATATATATGTATATATATACATACATACATACATCCATATATAGATATATATATGTGTGTGTGTGTGTGTATATGTATATATGTATGTATATATGTATATATTTATGTATATATGTATATCTATGTATGTATGTATATATGTATACATGTATACATACATACATACATATATATGTATGTATGTATGTATGTATGTATGTATACATGTATACATACATACATAGATATACATACATACATACATACATACATACATACATACATACATACATATATATATATATATATATATATATATATATATATATTCATGGAGACCTTAAAGTATTGAGCTTCTCTTTGTTTTGAGAATAGTTTAACATTCTCTACTTAACAGGGTCAACCACGTGAAGGTGGAAGCTCATCTGGCCCCTCCTAGGAGCATCTTATGAACCCTTATGAAAATTTAAGACCTCTAAGATGTATTCTTAGGGATCTTAAAGGGTCATAAGGGGTCATAGGACACAATAGATGAGAAACACAAATGTAATCCACATGGTCACAATTCTTTGGAGATACAACATAATTGAGTGTATACCTAGACAATGCAACACAATCACTACACCTATAGTTCTAAGTTGACAGTGTAAGGTCCAAAAACAAATCAAGATAGTGTCCAAAAGCCATTGTTATCTATAGTTTTTGAATCATACATTGTCAAATTAGAACCAAAGGAGTAGTATTGTTTGTGTTTCATGGTCTGGGTATACCACTCAAATATGTTGTATCTCCAAAGAATGTTGACCATGATGCCTACATTTATGTTTCTTAGTTGTTGTGAGATTAAAAGTCTTTTAAGGAACATGTTACAAACATGCATATTTGACCAAGCATTAATACTAGGAGCTAGACCCTGCAACAAATGGACTTGTGATGATTTTCACAATAGTACATGTTTGGCAAGAAAGCTCATGGTATTGCTTAGGAAAATCTAAATTTTCATCAACACATTAGAGACCCTTACCATTATGTTCCATCATAAGACTGATCAAGTAGAATCTCAAAGAAACCAAACATAAACATATATATACACACAAACATTTGTATCTCAACAAAACCATGACATAGTAACCATACACACAAAAATATAAATCTGCTCATATGGCAACATTTTCAAATCTTCTTCATAATCATCATCAACATGGCTAATTTTGCAAAACTAATTCTACATACACTGATTTCTGCATACTCCTTATTTTGTTCTAGGTTGATATTGTCAGACATGGTCTTTCTTGAATGGAATGACTCGTATGTTACTTGTACATTGACTAGAATGTTGGTGGAAGAAGAATGATTAAGTCTTCTAAGGAACATGTGACAAATATGCAGATTTGACTAAGAATTACTAGGAAATAGACCCTATAAGAAATGGACTTGTGATGATTTTCACAATAGTACATGTGTGGCAAGAAAGCTCACAGTACTGCTTAGGCAAATTGGAATGTTCATCACCTATGCATATAAGAGTTGATCAGATAAGGTTGAATACAATTATATCTTCATCAAAAATACAACATCCCAATAATTGATAATATTATAAGACGGATAGTTATCGATAACCAAATAATTGTAGTAGTTGATATTATTATGTAATAAATACTAATCAACTTCTTATTTAGCACAATAATGAAAAATCATCATAAATCAATGGCATAATGAATATGTTTGGTTAGAATGTAAGTCCAAATGGGATAATGAAGTGATTGAAGTGTTTCCCAAATGCTAAAGGATGTCAAACTTTCAGTTTTGGTGATATAAGTATAAGAATTTTTCCACTCCATTGGGCATCGACCATCATACAATCATGTTTATATAATCATTAGAAATAGACAATGAAGGACAGAACAAGGAAAAAGAACACAGAGAAATAATTATGATTCTAAATAAAAATTACAATGGAATCAATTACATTAGGTAATCGAAACACAATAATTATGGAGGTGGTGTCAAGAGTCCTATGACAGTAAAATTTCCCCATTCTCTATTTCCCCATTTATTTAAATAAGGTTAATTGTTAATTTTGTTTAATTTTATATTGAAAATCATAACGAAGTCATTAAAAACAAAAATGTTCATGAGTTTATCAAAATATGTCCAACATATCTACTTGAAATTCTAAAAAAAAATTTAGTATCTACAATACCCCTCTATTAAAAAAATTTACACATATGGTCCCAACAAAGTAGTGCACAAACTAAACAAAGAAGGCATCACAAAAATATGTTTTTTGCTTTCATCATTGAAGTAATCTTGGCAGCACTAGCTGCCTCTCGAGCCTTGCACAAGTTGCACTCATTTCCTACATTAGGTATAGATGAAGATGAGGTAGATGTAAATGTGGTTTCATCCACCCACCAAAAGTATTGACATCCACTATTTCCTTGCAATACCAAATCTATATCAGTTCTTCCTAAAATGATTACTTGTCACATTATTTTTAAACATAAAATATAATTACATATCCAAACCTTTTTCCTATTTGGGAAACTCTAAAATTGACACTTAGGATTACTTGTTGTGCGTGATGCCCTCAACATGCATGGTTCAATAGTAAATTGACACATAGGCACATTGAATGAAGTCATTGACACTATATCAGTGACCCATAATGTTGGATCACATGATGGTGGAGGAATGCAGAGAATTCTTGCAATGTCACACTATCTCTATCATGCCAAAACATAGGACATAATATCTTTTGTTTTGAGTTGAATTATACCATGATATTTGAGAAGTGGAAACCTTAGATATTAACCAACACAAAACATCAACTATAGGAAAGAATAATGAAGAGATGATGGAAGGATGACTAGGGTGTGAATCCAGTGTGCTCCTAGTTGATCTAGAACCTAGAAGAATGAAAGAAATGGGGTTACATCCAAGGGATCTAAGAAATTCATGATATCCTATTACATATCCTCATCTACAATCATGCATGTGCATAATCAAGCCATACTATGGGTGCATCAGCCAAACAATGCAACAACAACATCAAATGTTGGTATTTAATTTGATGTTGCTATGGCATCATTTCCAAATGATGCATCCACAACAATAACTCAGAACATGTCATAAGGTCATGGTGTTCCACTACAAGGTGATGTGGGCATAATCAAACATGCATTTTTATTATCTACTGGTTGTGATGACCTAGGACATCAATGATTAACTATTACTTGTGTTCAATTCATCACTTGATTGACCTAGGGAATCAATGATTAACTATGATTAACCAAATCAAATCAAGAAATGATATATACAAAAGGAAGAAATAGTCATAGGACTGCAGCCTTAAGCAATCAAGTACAATATATAATGATCAATCGGTTGATTGTATCCTATAGGAAGATTTACAATTTGCAGAGAATGTTTTTCTTTATTGAATGAATACCTTTTGAAAATGGTTCTATACACACACTAGCTTCACATCCCCCCTCCACTCACACAGATCAACACTAATAAAGACTTATAACCATCTAAAGACTAAATAAAACCATTAACTAACTATCTAACTATCCCCCAAATAGTAAGCATGCCATCAAATGATCATGTAATTACTAAATCCATAATGTCCTAGCTTCATGAGATCCAACAGTAATGCAAGGATCCAACAATAATTTCCTAGTGTTAAACATGGTTCCTCAAAGATCCAAACAAGTAAAATACAATAGTGAGCATTTTAATGTTGTATCAATAACCAAATCAAATCAAGTAATGATATATACAAAAAGAAGAAACAGTCACAGGCCCGTGGCCTTGAGAAATCAAGTACAGTATATAATCATCAATGGAAGCAAATAAGGATGCCCTAGCCCGATAGTCAATCATGCGATAAATTTAAAACAAGTAATAGTTAATCATTGATGCCCTAGGTCATCACAGTTCCCACGAAGATAATAAAAATGCAAGGATCCAACAATAATGCCCTAGTGTTAAATGCTGAAATAAATGTTTGGAAATGTAAATGTAAGATATAAAAATATATCTAAGATATATTTTTATATCTTCTTTTTTTTTGTGTGTGTGTTGGTACAGTGGAGTGGAAGTATGTGAAGAGTATGTGATAAAAAAGTGTAAATATATGATGGAAAATGTTATGGACATAAAAAATTAATAAAATATGAATACTTATCTTGAAAAGCTCAGCTAATGCGGAAATCACTATTTTCTAATGTCTGTGTTCAGTTTTAGGAGATTTTGTAACCTGCTTCGGCCTGGAAATGTAGAGATAGAGAAAACCTAGAAAACTTCTATCTTTTTGAGCCAGGTCGACCTTGACCTTAGGATCAGGGTACAATCTTACCCTGGGGCACAATCTTACCCCCTACCAAAGGTCAACCTTGACCTGAAATAGCTTTGATGGAAATTCAATTTGTGGATCTCGAAAGTTCACCAAAAAGGGTATCCAGATTTGAACTGCAATTCATTGTCATGTACTTGTACCTACAAGAAAAATAGTTTTGTTGTTTGGATGAGGGGTTTTCCTTAGTCAAAATCTGGTTTGGAATTAACCTTAATAATGGAATTGAAATAGAGAATGCTAGCAAGTAGAAGTAGTTCCAATAATGAAGCTATTATATTCAATAGATATGCAATTGTATTTCAAATGTAAACAAGTATGTTGATGTGAAAGCTTGAACATAACATTAACGAATGTAAATCAAAACCTCCATGATTTTATACTTGGAATCCACCTTGAAGGCATAATGAATGGATCTTTAAGATGAACAAAGGATCTTGAAGGAAGATCACACCACCATGATGGATAGATCTAGGGTTTGAATGATGAATCTTGAATGCTTTAACCAAATCCCTTCAAAGGCTTGAATGCTTGAATGCTTGATCTTCAATGGAGAACTTGAATGCTTCCATGGATGATAATGGCTTGAATGCTTTCCTTCTCCTTTCTTTCTTCTTGATTTCTTGATTTCTCTTACTTTAGTGCTTGAGAGATTATGAGAGGAGATAGATTGAAATGAGAGAGGAAGGCTTCCTTTTATAGTGATCTAGGGCACAAACTTCTAAAGAGGCCAACATTGGAGAATTAAATAGAACTTAACCTTAACCCCTAGAAATGGACCTAGATTAAATGAAATTTAAGATTTTACCATTCTAAAATCTAAAATAGCTGACCCGGAAGTGGGAAAATAAAACTTTCCAAAGCCTGATATCCTGAAACCTCCGGAACTTGAAAATTGAACCTAGGGTCAGGGTCAAGGTTGACTCTGTCCTAGGTCAGGGTCAAGGTTGACCCTGCCCTAGGTTAGATTCAAGTTCAACCTTGACCCAAAAGGTTGACCTTGACCCTGAGGTGAGAGATCTCAAATTCTCAAGACTAGGTGCCAGAAACATGTTGGAAATAGGTAGAGAGAGAAGCAAAATAGGGGGAAAAATCCAGATCCATGTAAAGACATATTCAAGGTTCTTAACATGACCCCAGACCACTTACTCAGAGGGATAAATTTTCTTAACGTGGAAGTGCTTCCATTTTAAGACGATACATTAAGCCCCCACTTTAGCAAGAGTATGGACTCAATGCAAAATCTTGGTAAAGGAGAAGGAAAAGATCCAAGTGAATTCACAATGAGATAAAATAACACTTAGCTTAAGGACACAAGCCCCCATGCTAAAGATTCTAACTCAACACACATGCACGAGGGTGTGAAAACCAAGTGCAAACCAAAAAACATAAAAAGAGGGGTTAGTACTAAAACAAACCCAAATCAACTAGTAGAGGAAACCTTGCTAAGAAATATTTTCTATACTAATATCATATTTGGAAAGTTATCATAAAATCATAAATGATTACATAAGAAAGACAAGAGAAACCCTATAAATAATATAGCTTCATGATCCAGTCCTACTAGCATGAAAGAGAAAAGAGAGAAAAGATAAATTGATTACCTTGCCCAGTAAGATGCCCACCTTACCATGAATCACCAAGGCGGGAGAGCCAAATAGATGGCCAAACTTGATAGTTCACCCATAAACTACACTTTTTAATTGTAATGCATCTTCTAAAAGCTTTTAGAATACCCATAGATCAACCTTCTTGTATCACTATGAATATGAAATGCATGCCTCCTCAGGATTTAGCAACTTATGTGCGTTACCTTAGAAGATTTAACATATTGAAAATTGAAAAATGTGCGTCTCTTCAGGATTTAGCAACTTATGTGTGTTACCTTCAGAGGATTTAGCATATTGAAAATTGAAAAATGCGTCTCTTTAGGATTTAGCAACTTATGTGCGTTACCTTTAGAGGATTTAACATATTGAAAATAAAAAAATGCGCGTCTCTTCAGGATTTAGCAACTTGTGTGCATTACCTTCAGAGGATTTAGAATATTAAAAATTGAAAATTGTGTGTCTCTTCAAGATTTAGCAACTTATGTGCATTACCTTCAGAGGATTTAGCATATAAATGAAAAACTATAGTACAAGGGAGACCTTATATATGCCCCCCTCCTTATCATGTTGTTTGCTGGACATGATAAAGAAGAGGAAGAGGATACCCACTTCACAATATAAGGAGATATCATGCTTAACAACAATGTACACCATATTATTAATGAGGGGTATTGACCCCTACATCCAAGAGTATAGATAATTGTGAAAAGGATATGTCACTTAAGGAAAAGGATCTTCAAAGAAAGAGATCCTATCAACAAGACCCCCACCATAGAGGAGTGCTTTTAGATAAAATATCATCTTTCAAAGATAAACCAAGTGGGAACAAATATTCAATCATCAAGCCCCCTGCAATCAAGAGGAAGAGGAATCCTTGAATTGAGGGAAACAACTATAATCACTAAAGCAAGGGCAAGAGCTTATAATGAACATAATTTGTAGAATAGAGAAGAGGTGATGAACTAGGACAACCACCTCTCATATAATAGGGTATCCATAGTCAAAACCTCAGTTAGTATTATGAAATAATATTACAATATAAACAAATGCCACTAAGCTAAGGAAAGCAGTTACCTAGACAAAGAGAAACAAGGAAGAAAGAACCTTTCCCCCCAGGGATAAAGATAAGGGATACCTTTGAAAAAAAAATGTCTTAAAAAAGATATCTTGAGTAGAATCTATGAATGATTATAAACATAATACAAAAGCCATAGAGAAGAAAGAATACCAATTAAGCCTGAGATAAAATATATGCCAAGAGCATAATGGATCCTATAAGACTGGATGGAAATAAACCTCTCTCCCCCCAGTCTATAGACAAGAGGAGAAGAAATCTATGTTATATCAGAATGAGGGTTATCCCATATATCAAAATTATGAAGGAATTGTAAAACTACATGAGAGTGAGATATAATTCCTAAAGCATATCTTTCCCTAAAATATAACTTGAAATACTTACAATAAGAAAGTAAATGTGTATTACTATAATGAAAAGGACATTTGTACTTGGATAAAGTATCTTTTAGCATAGGTTTAAATATTTCTTTCATGGAATCCATTAATTGAACATACACCTTTTTAGCTACATCATGAGGAGTATCAGGGTAATCTAATTTAGGTGTAGGGAGAAGAACATGAAGAAGAGGATGATGACCAACATCACCCACCTTGAATTGATATTGTGAACAACCAACACCATGCATATCCTATTTAGGGGGTATATGAATTAGATAATTGATACCATGTGCATTAACTCCAAGCCCTAAACCTCTATAACCTTGTTTGGTCATCATATTGAATCATGTAGTGTATATATTATGTAAATCTTCTACAAGAGGTGATTGTTTATCATGCTCATGAGTAAAGGTTGTATAAGGTGGAATAATAGGATTTCAAAAAGTTTCTTTACCCTTTACTTTAATATCATGATGAATTGAAGGAGAAGGTAAATCAAAGAACTCTTGCACATTTGCATCCTGAACTATAGCTTGAATCCCATCATAAGTATGGGAAGAACTAGGATTAACAGATGGAGAATTAGACATCAGATTAGGAATAGGATGGTTAGGAATGATAGGATTAGGATTAGGAAGATTAGGAGATGGTGTATCATCTACCAAATTCTTCACATAATCCAAAAGAGTAATAAGTCTACCACATGAATCTTTAATGAAAGTTTTGAAAGTAGGAAGACAAGTATCGATCAATTTTACAAAAGCATAGGTGAGTGCAAAATGAAGGGTCATCAACATAATGAAGTGAATGATACTCTCATAAAAATCATAGGTATGGTAAAGAGATGCTAAAAGAAGGGTAATAAAGAACATAATCACACACCAAAGCATCTTAAAAATCTTCATATTAAAGGAAATGCAAGAAATATTTTTGGATTTTTTTGAATATATAGATTTTTTTGTATTTTTGAATTTAAAATGCAAGAACATAAAAGAAATATAATATTGATGCAAGAAAAGAAAAGACCTAACACCAAAAACAAGGAATTGTCTATCGCAGGTTCACCAAAATGTAAGATGAAGGTGAACACAAAAGATAATATAAAAAACACAATAGGGCATCTAATTCCACAAAAGAAAGGGGTAAGCTTTTCGGGTTCACCAAAATGTAAGATATAAAAATATATCTAAGATATTTTTATATCTATGTGTTTTCTGTGTGTGTGTGTGTGTGTGTGGATGTAGTGGAGTGGAAGTATGTGAAGAGTATGTGATAACAAAGTGTAAATATATGATGGAAAATGTTATGGACATAAAAACTTAATAAAATAGGAATATTTATCTTGAAAAGAGGTTGATGCGGAAATCACTATTTTCTAATGTCTTTGTTCAGTTTTGGGAGATTCTGCAACCTGCTCCGGCCTGGAAATGCAAAGAAAGAGAAAACCCAGAAAACTTCTATCTTTTTGAGCCAGATCGAACTTGACCTCAAGATCGGGGTACAATCTTACCTTGGGGCAAAATCTTACCCCCACTAAAGGTTGACCTTGACCCAAAACAGCTCTGACGGAAATTCTATTTGCGGATCTCGGAAGTTCACCGAAAAGGGTATCCAAATCTAAACTACAATTCGCTATCATGTACCTATACCTGCAAGAAAAATGGTTTTGTTGTTTGGATGAGGAGTTTGCCTTACTCAAACCCCAGTTTGGAATCAACCTTAATAATGGAATTTAAATAGAGAATGCTAGCAAGTAGTAGAAGTATATCTAATAATGAAGCTATGATATTTAATAGATATGCAATTGTATTTCAAATGTAAACAAGTATGTTGATGTGAAAGCTTGAACATAACATTAATAAATGTAAATCAAAACATTGATTTTTGTATGCTTGGAATCCACCTTGAGGGAAGAATGAATGGATCTTGAAGATGAACAAAGGATCTTGAAGGAAGATCACACCACTATGATGTATAGATCTAGGGTTTGAATGATGAATCTTGAATGCTTGAACCAAATCCCTTCAAAGGCTTGAATGCTTGAATCCTTGATCTTCAATGGAGAGATTGAATGCCTAGATGGATGATAATGGCTTGAATAATTTCCTTCTTCTCCTTACTTGTTTGATTTCTCTTACTTGAGTGCTTGAGAGATTATGAGAGGAGATGGATTAAAATGAGAGAGGAAGGCTTCCTTTTATAGTGATCTAGGGCAAAAACTTCTAGAGAGGCCGACATTAGAGAATTAAATCCCAATTAACCTTAACCCCTAGAAATGGACCTATAATAAATGCAATTTAAGATTTTACCATTCTGAAATTCAAAACAGTCGACCTGGAAGCGGGAAAATAAAACTTTTCGAAGCCCAATATCCTGAAATCTCCAAAACTTGAAAATTGGACCCAAGGTCAGGGTCAAGGTTGAGTCTTCCCTAGGTTAGGGTTGAGGTTGACCCTACCCTAGGTTAGAGTTGAAGTCAACCTTGACCCTGAGGTGAGAGATCTCAAATTCTCAAGACTAGGTGTGCCAGAAATAGGCTAGAAATAGGTGGAGAGAGAAGCAGAATAGGGGGAAAAAGCCAAATCCATGCAAAGACCTATTCAAGGTGCTTAACATGACCCCAGACCACTTACTCAAAGGGATAAATTTTATTAACATGGAAGTGATCCTATTTTAAGATGATATAGTAAATAACACCCAAGCCAATGCTATTAAATCATGATCCAATCACTAATACACTACAAAATAAGTTTGAAGGCACTGCATGGGTTGAATGTACCCTGTGGGCATATTCAGAATTTGCAGAGAATGTTTTTGTTTAATGAATGAATACCATTTGAAAATGGTTCTATACACACACCAACTAAAGATCAACTACAAGCATTAACTAACTATCTAACTATCCCCCAAATAATAAGCATGCCATCACATGATCATGCAATTAGTAAATCCATAATGCCCTAGCTTCATGAGATCCAACGGTAAATAAAAATGCAAGGATCTAGCAGTAATGCCCTAGTGTTTAACACTTGTCCTCAAAGATCCAAACAAGTAAAATACAACAATGAGCATTATAATGTTGTGTCAATAATCAAATCAAATCAAGAAATGATATATATAGAAGGAAGAAATAGTCATAGGCCCATGACCTTGACCAATCAAGTACAATAAATAATCATCAATGGAAGAAAATAATGATGCCCCAGCTTGATAGTCAATCATGCGATGAATTGAAAACAAGTAATAGTTAATCATTGATTCCCTACATCATCACAATAAGAAGATAATACAAATGCAAGGATGTATCTCAATAATGCCCTAGTGTTAAACATGGGTCCTCAAAGATCCAAAAAATTAAAATATAGCAGTGAGCATTATAATGTTGTGTCAATAACCAAATCAAATCAAGAAATGATATATACAAAAAGAAGAAATAGTCACAGGCCTGCGTGGTGCAAGAGAACGTAGGGGAACTCCTAGTTCTAATTTTTTTTTGTGGCTTGTACTGACCTTGGCCAAGTCAAGAGTCTTTGTTTTGGCCTTAGAAGGTCTTGCAAGTTAGTGTCTAGATGGATTTGACTAGGTTCAATCCATTCTAGTTTTGTACTTTTGATTAGTGTTTCAAGTGTTCTTGAAATCCTAAGTTGGGATTTTGGGTCTAAAATGCTAAAAAGATTAGTAAAGCTGGTATTTGAGCCTAAAATAGCCTCTATTGTATTTTTACATCATTTGAGATAGGTTAAAAGTCATAAAACCATCCTAGAAGCATTTTTGTAAAAGTTGTCAAAAATGTTTCATGACAACATTTGCAACTTTTCAAAGTTGCATGATAATATTGTTAAGGAATAATTCCATTCGATGGTGGAGGCATGGTAGTTATGGTAACTATCTAAAATCATGGGAAAATCATATTTAGCCATGAAGAAGCCCATTTCCTGAGGTTAGGCATTATGGATAAGTAATTGAATTCATCTGAAGTTGGTCTATAATACTGACTTCATGTGCACTGTGTTTGTTTTGTTTACTTGAGTTATTTCATGTTTTGAATCACTCAATCTTGAGTTTGGTTCTTGTATTTAACCTAGTTAGTTTACATCTTACTTTGATTATAATTTTCTTAGTGAACTCATTTGTATAGCTTTGTAAAATCTTTTGTTAGGTTACATTTTACTGGTTTTGTTGTGATAGTTTTGAGGAAAATGGCTGCCACATAGATCTCTATCATGCATTTCATCATAGCCATATGGAATATGGTAGGGGATCCCTTGTATAGTGTAAATAATGAATTAGGAGCTTTGGGAAGAAGTTTAGCCATTTTAAATGATAAGCCCTAGACGAGTCCAGGGTGCCTAGTTAGGTGCTTGTCAGTGATCTAATGGTGTATGAATCTAGGGGTATGATTTGTAGAGTGAAAATAAGATTTTTTTTGTGATCATTGGGGTCATGCATTGACCTCATAAGAATATTAGGCCTTTCCCAATCCATTTGAGTACAATTTCAAGCATAAGTCATTGGATTGGTCCTGAATAGCCCAATTAGCCCTAGTTGCCCTTGATTCTAGGAATCCACTATACAAAAACCTTAGAACCTCAAGACCTACAAAATATTTCATGTCTTGAGAAGGGTACTCAAATATCATATTTTTTTGGGGGGTTTTTTGGAAATTTTTTGAAAGAAGTGGGAAAAACCAATCAGATAGTGCTAGTGGGAGAACTAGGCCTAAAAGCCAAGATTGCTAGAGATTTAGGAGATCGTTTATGAAAGTAATGATACCATCACATAATGGGATCAAATGAAATCCAAGAAGAAGACTAGAATGAACTATATCCTTTGTAAACACTTGCCAAATGGTGGAGTTAAAAATACACTTGGAGACATCCAAGAAAGAGCAAAGAAATGGTGAAAGACATGTTGTTAGACACCCCTAGTGAATCCCAATGGTTAGTAACTCTTAGTGAGATGTAGAATAAGTCCTAAACTAGCTAAGTAAGGACTTGGAAGATCCTAGAAGAAAGAATAGGGTCTTGGGAAGTACTAGGCTCATTTAGTGTCCTAGTGAGATTGTGCATGCACACTAGGGTGTGCTTTATCACCATGGCCTTGAGAAATCAAGTACAGTATATAATCATCAATGGAAGTAAATAATGATGCCCTAGACCAATAATCAATCATGTGATAAATTGAAAACAAGTAATATTTAATCATTGATTCCCTAGGTCATCATAGCACAGAAGCAGATAATGAAAATGTAAGGATCCAATAGTAATGCCCCTAGTGTTAAACACAGGTCCTCAAAGATCCAAACAAGTAAAATACAGAAGTGAGCATTATAATATCATGTTAATAACCAAATAAAAGATATATATAGAATGAAGAAATAGTCACATGAAGAAAATGGAATGATCAAAGATCCAAATAAACACCTACCTCTGCTTGCCTTGCTTCACCTCTCCCTCTTCGTGCGCGAAGCTCAAATTTGGGGAAAATTCAAAATAATCCTTTCTTTTTCTTTGCATCAAGGTAGGACTATATGCATCATAGTGGACATGAAAGTAGCCAAGTCTATGCACATTATCTTCGAAGAACATACGATGTATAGACTTGGCTACTTTCATGTCTTGTTCTTAGTGAGTACCAATCCTTATGTTAAACTAAAAGCAAGGCTTAGCGAATATCATAATATCTACTCACTAAGGACTGAAATATTTTTACATTAGAAATGAGTCGAAAGTAAATCATGCAATGAATTGAAAACAAGTAATCGTTAATCATTGATGCCCTAGGGTCATCACAGGAAGGAGACAATAAAAATGCAAGGATCCATCAATAATGCCCTAGTGTTAAACATGGGTCCTCAAAGATCCAAAAAATGAAAATACAGTAGTGAGGATTATAATGTTGTGTCAATAACTAAATCAAATCAAGAAATGATATATATAGAAAGAAGAAATAGTCATAGGCCCACGGCCTTGAGAAATCAAGTACAGTATATAATCATCAATGGAAGCAAATAATGATGCCCTAGCCCAATAGTGAATGATGCAATGAATTGAAAACTAGTTAATCATTGATGCCCTAGGTGGAGGTAATGATAATGATGCTTTGAGCTCACATAAAGAAAATGGAATGATCAAAGAGCCAAATAAACACCCACATTTGCACAAAGAAAGGAGTGAAAAATAAAACATTTGGGCTCACACAGGCCGTGAGCATAGAAAACTCCTAGAAAGATAAGGTTGAATAAATACATACATGAGTAAAGGAGCATAAACAATAGGGTACCAGATATTGCTTGAAGAGATGATGGAAGGATGACTAGGGTGTGAATCTAGTGTGCTCCTAGTTGATCAAGAACCTACAAGAAGGAAAGAAATGGGGTTAGATCCAAGGGATCTATGAAATGCATGATATCCTATTACATGTCCTCATATAAAATCATGCATGCGCATAATCAAGCCATACTATGGATGTATCATCCAAACAATGCAACATCAACATCAAATATTGGTGTTTCATTTGATGTTGCTATGACATCATTTACAAATGAGGCATCCACAACAATAACTCATAACATGTCATAAGGTCATGGTGCTCCAATACAAGGTGATGCAGTCATAATCAAACATGCTTTCTTTTTATTTTCTTGTTGTGATGACGTAGGGCATCAATAATTAACTATTACTTGTTTTCAATTCATCGTATGATTGACTATCAGTCTAGGGAATCATTATTTTCTTCAATTTATGATTATATATTGTGCTTGATTGCTTAAGGCCATGGGCCTGTGACTGTTTCTTCCTTCTGTATATATCATTGCTTGATTTGATTTGGTTATTGACACAACATTATAATTCTCATTGTTGTATTTTACTTGTTTGGCTCTTTGAGGACTCGTGTTTAACACTAGAGCATTATTTTTGGATCCTTGCATTTTTATTGTATGTTGGTTCTCATGAAGCTAGGGCATTATGAATTTACTAATTGCATGATCATTTGATGGCATGCTTATTGTTTTGGGGATAGTTAGACAATTAGTTAATGGTTGGAGTCGGTCTTTAGTTCGTTAGAAGTCTTTATTAGTATTGATCCATGTGAGTGGAGGGGGGATATGGATTTGGTGTGTGTATAGAACCATTTTTAAATGGTATTTAGTCAATAAACAAAAACATTCTCTACAAATTGTGAATCTTCCCACAGTGTACAGTTAGCCCATGTGGTGCCTTCGAACATGTTTTGTGGTGTATTAGTGATTGGATCATGATGTAAGATCATTGGCTTGGGTTTTATTTACATGTCCAAACATTTATTTTAGTGTTTAATTATTATTAAATCCTAGGAATTAATTGGTGTCAGACTATGCATGGGTTTTCTAGTTGCAACAGTGAATTGGGAATGAGGTCTCCATAATGGATTGACTCTCCCACCCCTGTGGTCACTATGATTGTTGATTGAAGATCCTCCTAAAGATGATATGGATGTGGATGAAAAGAAGGAATGGAACAAAAACAAAAATAAAGCAATGATAATAATTTTTGATAGTGTTAAAGATCACATTGTGCCAACAATTGCAAATCTAGAGAATGCATATGAGATGTTCACTTCATTGTCTAGCATGTTTCAGATCAACAATACAAATAGGGTCCTATCTATCAAAAATAACCTCTCCTAGATCAGGATGAATCAAGGGGATTCAATCACATCCTACTTCATGAGTATCAATGAGCTAAAGAATCAACTATCATAAATTGGGTTTAAATATGATGATAAAGAGCTAGGTGTGACAACTCTTAATGGATTGCCTCTTACTTGGGATGCATTCATTCAAGGGATTATTGAACATTCCAAATTACCTACTCTTGATAAACTAAAGACCAATTGTCTTCAAGAAGAAGAAAGATTAATATCAAGAGGATCAATCTTCAAGGAAGATATACAAGTTCTTTACTCTCAAAACTTCAAAAGGGGGATAGGGAAATTCAAGAAAAAGAGAGAATTATAAAAGGATAAGAGGAATGAAAATGAAGGAAGTTCAAAGGACAAAGAGAGAAGAGGGAAGAGGAGATAAAAGAACCCAAAACTGAGCTCTTTGTACTTTGAGAGGGAGTTTTATATATGGGAACATACACAACTAATTGTTAGTATAACTGATTAACTATTTTCTTTATTGATGCATAGGTGCATACATTATTGGTTAATGAATGCATGGGAGCATACTTTATATGGATATATGTTATCCTTTATATATGCTTTTCTATTGATCATATATATGTGTGAATACATTTATTTATAGAGGGAACTATATTGCATCTTGTTGTGATCACATTGCACCTTGTTATATGTTGGACAAATTTGGTTACTCTTATATGGTGAGACTTATGTGATTACTCTTATGCTTATGAAGCATACTTTAGTGGCTTATTGTGTATGTATGGATCATACTTTGTTTTATAGCCGAGTCTATATTTTATGACTATAGCTGAAACTATATTACATGTGATTCTACGTGTGAACACATTTTCTTTACATTGAACTTGATTCTTTTGATTATAAGATCATATTGGTTACTCTTATGCTTATGTGGATTCATCAAATAAGAGTTTGAGTATTACTGGAAAGGTAAAGGAGTTAAAAATTTTGATAGCACTGAGCTTTGTGGATGGATTTTTTGATGATGGAAAGTGTCCAAAAGTAGAGGTAGGTGTTTATTTGGCTCTTTGATCATTCCATTTTCTTCATGTGTTGTTGGTTATGATCACATAATTAGTAAATCTATTATGCCCTATCTTCATGAGATATGAAGATCATAAAAGCGGGTGCATTCAAATGGGCATAATGAATCAACATTGATAATGATACAACAAAAAATCTGAGCTCACACAGGCCATGAGAATAGCCAAGTCCTAGAAAGATAAGGTTGAATACACACATACATGAGTTAATGAGCATAAACAATAGGGTACCATACATTGTCTAAAGAGATGATGGAAGGATGACTAGGGTGTGAATCTAGTGTGCTCCGAGTTGATCTAGAACCTACAAGAAGGAAAGGAATGGGGTTAGATCCAATAGATCTAAGAAATTCATGATATCATATTAAATATCCTCATCTACATTCATGCATGTGCATAGTCAAGCCATATGTATTACCTCTCCAAACTAGTCATTACAAAGAGGTAATAGAGCCTCAAACCTTGGATTGCGAGTACAACAACATAAGTATACTTGATGTTAAATATTATTTGATTTAGCTAAGAATATGTTGCAATAAATGAAATATTATGATGTTATATCATGTTGTTATTTACTTTTTTTGAATAATATATTCATGATGATACTTTATTGATTAAATATATTAGTTGTTTACCTTCAAAAGATTAGATTAGTAGATTAAGATGTTTGCCACTAATTCTTAGATATTGTGTCTTATATGCCACTGGAAATTTTAGGAAGATTTAAATTGACATATGGTCATATTGTTAGAAATGATTTATTTAAATGCTTCAAGATAATGCAATAATATATGGTTATATGTTGTGTATGATATACCACATCTTGCTATGCATTTTTCCTATTGGTGTTGGTACAAAGTGATACAGAGCCATAGTGACTTGCTTGCGAGATCCACATGGTGTCCCGTTATCCTTCATTATAATTATCTTTGTTATATGTGCATCGGTTATTTATATATTATGAACAGTTGCACTTGATGCTTGCATGTTACTGAATAGGTACCAGACACATTCACCCTTAGTTGTAGGGATTGAGTGTTTGTCTATGTTCCCAACAGTGGCACAGGAGATAGTAGTTCTAACCTTTCATATTGAGCCAATATCATCTTTGTTTGGACGATGTATCTTTAATTTATTATTATATTACTCCCTCCGATACAAGTTGGTAAATCCAGAATTCATATTGCATATTGTGAATGACCAATTGTGTATTTGTGCATTAGAGTCTTGTAGTTGTCACTAAAGATGATTTAATTAATAATGATATTTTTAATTATTATTATAAATTATTTTAATTTTTTTGATAATTTTATCGTAGTGCTATTCCATTTAATTAGAATTGGATAAATTAATCCAAATTGAGTTGGGAGAGATGATGTGTTTTATCTTTCTACCTGATGTGGGGGAGAGTGTCAAGGTTGCCACCCCATGCCATGTGATCTACGGGGTCTTTTCGGGATACATGAAGGGCTATCGTGATAGCCAGACAATTATTTCCTCCTTCCTCATTGGGTGACTATATGTAGCCACATAGTGATGTAATGTGAAATTTATGATTTTTTTTTTGTATCTTTGCTTGTGTGGGCCAATGATTTATTTATGTTATTTATGATGGTTTAACCAAAAATTGTGAATATTTTATTGCATGTAGCTCTTGGGGTTACATTTGATTTATTGTTGTAATTACATGGATTTTCTTACCTTATTGTTGGAATTAAAGATTTAATTTTTTTTATTTGTGGACTTTTTCAGCTAAGCTATTTATCTTTATTGTTTTTAATAGCTGGTCTTGTGTTGTAATGTGATTCCTCTCCAAGACTAGTGGAAACGGTCTTGGAGAGTGTATACGAGGAAGTAGACGCAGGGAGCCCCATAGTATGGAGGTATGTGAGGTTGTTATGCAACCATGACCACTACCTACCTTAGAGTGTTGACTCTCCCTTGGAGGCTAAACATCTTACTCCAAACAAGGGATATTGGTCACGTGGTCTTGTATGGAAGGTTTCACCGTATGGTGAGTAACCCATCCCCATCAAGCCACTGAGTGAGATATGGATTTAGATAAGATCTTACCTAAAGCACATGTATATGCCTGATCTTGAGCCTTGTGTTGTTGTAAATGCATGTGTATTGTTGTATATTATGGTAGAAGTGGATCCTCATGTTGTTATGTTCATATATCATCATGTTTTATGAGTTGTGGCACTAACTGTTCTATGAATTTTGTGAAATTGAAAATGTATAATGAAAAAATGTCTTTTGAAATTATTAATGATCTTAAAATGATTAGTTTAAATATGTATTTTTCTCGAAAAGAAGATAAATGATAGCAACTTGATTGGTATTGTATGATTTGACATGTTTAGTAAATGAGAAATGGTGGAAAATAATGTATTCGATTGAAACCATGTATGAATTCTATATGAAAAACTTAAATTAGACTTATGATGGGGTTGAAATGTGTATAGTAAAGATAAACTTGCAAAAATTGTTGTATTGATAGCTAAACTCCTCATTAATACTTGATCTACATTGATGTTGATATATATATATGCATTGTGTGTAACCATATTAATGAAAATTATTTTATGTCATTGCTTGGATCTAAGGAACATCTATGTTAGTAGTATAAGGTAAAATATATTTTAGGACTAATGTGTGGTATGTTTCCACCTTAATTTTTCTGACTTCCAGGAGTAAGTCAAGTTTTTTGGGGGGAGAATGTAGTACCTCTCCAAACCGGTCATTACAAAGAGGTAATAGAGCCTCAAACTTTAGATTGTGAGTACAATGACATAAGTATACTTGATGTTAAATACTATTTGATTTAGCTAAGAATATGTTGTAGTAAATCAAACATTATGATGTTATATCATGTTGTTATTTACTTTTTTTGAATAATATATTCATGATGATACTTTATTGATTAAATATATTAGTTGTTTACCTTAAAAAGATTAGGTTAGTAGGTTAAAATGTTTTCCACTAATTCTTAGATATTATGTCTTATATGCCACTGGAAATTTTAGGAAGATTTAAATTGACATATGGTCATATTGTTAGAAATTATTTATTTAAATGCTTCAAGATAATGCAATAATATAAGGTTATATGTTGTGTATGATGTACCACATCGTTCTATGCATTTTGCCTATTGGTTTTGGTACAAAGTGATACGAAGCTGTAGTGACTTGCTTGCGAGATCCACGTGGTGTCCCGTTATCGTTCATTATAATTATCTGTGTTATATGTGCTTCGGTTATTTATATATTATGAATAGTTGCACTTGATGCTTGCATGTTACTAAATAGGTACCATACACATTCACCCTCAGTTATAGGGATTGAGTGTGTGTTTATGTTCCCGGCAGTGGCACATGAGATAGTAGTTCTGACCTTTCATACTGAGCCAATATCGTCCTTGTTCGGATGATGTATCTTTAATTTATTATTATATTACTCCCTCTGGTACAAGTTGGTAAATCTAGAATTCATATTGCATATTGTGAATGACCAATTGTGTGTTTGTGCATTAGAATCTCATAGTTGTCACTAAAGATGATTTAATTAATAATGCTATTTTTAATTATTATTATAAAGTATTTTACTTTTATTTTATAATTTTATCTTAGTTCTATTCCATTTAATTAGAATTGGATAAATTAATCCAAATTGAGCTTGGGGTGAATTTGGGGTTCTAATTTATTTTAATTTAAGTTATTGTTTTATCCTTTTTTAGTTTTAAATGAGAAACGTGACTTATAATAGGAAATTAGAACTCATTTAGACATCTTTCATTATTTTGAGAGAAAAAAAAATTGTTCAAACCCTCTTGTAAGCAATTTGGGGATTTTCTTGTTGGGAGCGATCCGGTTGCCGGATTTGAGCACGAGATGGTTCGTTGGGATTGTGGCAGGATTGCTACACTATGCCGAAATTTTCATCTGCTTTCATGCCGTAATTATTTCTTCCCTTTCATTTTGGATTTCTCCTCTTGCTGCGAGGTAGGGCTTTCTATATCTTTTGTTTTAATCTATCTTTTTTCTTGAAATAAATTGGAGTAGTTTAGTGCGATGAAAATAGACATTTTCCTACGATTTCATGTATTTCTTTCACCTGGTTAGATTTGTATGAATTTTTGTATGCTTGCATTTTAAAAAAATGAAGTAAAATAGCGTTATGCTACCCAAATTTTTAGAAATAATGAAAATGTAAATTTTATATTAAAAGAGGGGTGTTGGGCACTTTTAGAACCAAATGGTATATTTATAATTTTGATTTTTGAAAGTTGAAAATTGAAGCTATTTTAATAGAGTGTATGGTTTTGCTTGAAAAATGGAAGAAATGTAAAAAGTAGAATTTGGGTGTTTTGAATTCATATTATTTTGTGGAATGATGAAATTATATAATAGAATTTCTTATTTGACTCAATTTGAATCCATTCTCATATAGTTATGGTCATTTGAAGATTGCATGTGAATAGTGATATAACAATGCAAATGTGATAATTTATGTAAATAATAGAACTTCATTGTGAACCCGGAAGTAAAATTTTATTTGAAAAGTGTGTTGTTGAGTAGATTTACACTAATGAATTTTAATTTTGTAGCCTAAATCCAAGTTTGATTTTTGGACCTTTTATTCATTGCATTGTTTTGTGTGCTATCCAAAACCCGTCATTCATCATGTTGAGCATAAATTAGATTTTGATATAACTTGTCTTTGCTACAAAGAATATGACGGACAAATCAGAATGGTTATATGAAATTTTGAGTATTTTTACATTTTGACTCGAAAGTGACCTTTCAAGTTAAAATGCTAATTTTTAGAAACCTTATCTAATTTTGCGAGAAATTGGTATTGCTATGTTTTGAGATTTTTGTTCAATATTTGAGTAATAGATATGTCATAAAACATGTAAAAATATTTATACCACATGTTTATTTATCATATCATCTTGAGATCTGTGCTCTTGGTGATGTGACCAATAGAGCGAGTGGTATGTAATCTTCTTGCTTCGAGTGTTTTTTTAATTTTTATGTTAGTGTAATTTTACCTTTGTTATTGTTTTTGCTCTTGTCCTTGTGATAGTATACATCATGCTTGAGAATGAACTCTCATGTGGTATGTGGATGTCGGGTGTTGAGACCGCATCCAAGATATAGTTGAATTATGCTCTTATGTTGAGTTTTGAGGGATATGTACCATTGGTATTGAGACCAATTAAGCTTACTTAATCCTTATGATATTTATGACCTTTTGAGTCCTTTTGATTTATGTCTTGTTGCATCTTTATTTTTGGATGTGCTTCGTCATTGTGATGAGATGAATTTTTTAGTACTGAGTAGTGACCATGTTGTTCTATGGATGTGCTTGGTATGCACTTTGGACATTGGTCCACATGTTGAGTGTTCTCCATGTTGTGGTGTATTTGTACTTATGTATATAGTGTTGGGTCATTTTACTCTCCTATGAGTTATGCATTGTTTCGCGTGTGTGTTAGCCACCTCCTTGTTTTTGTGTTTGTCTTATGTCTATGGCCAGACTATTATCTCCACGAGCATGAGGGTTGGGTCTATGGGTGCCACATGGTTGGAAGGCATTGCTAACTATACCACTGTTGGGGACCAGTGTATAGAGATGGACTTCCTCCAACATTAGCACTTAGAGCTTAAGAGCTCATTTCTCTTGTTGCATTGTATATGTGAGTATATTTACCTTTGATCATGTTTACTCTTGATGATGAATGTTTATGCTTTTTACATTATTGTTCTTCTTATGATGATCAGAATATGTATTTGAAATGTTAGAAGATCTAGATGTTGATTTACATGTATTTTATGCTTTTAATATATTTGAGTACCTACATCTTCAATTTACATGTTTCTGGTACTCCCCGGTGTGGGGGTTTATTTTTCCCTTATTTTTGGGTAAGTGCACAAAGATGGGGGACCAAAAAGGGGGTATAAGATGCCACTTTTTCCTTGAAATCAGTAAACTCTGAACTTCAACAAGAAATTGAAGATAGTTAGCCTCAAAATTTTAAGATGCGACAAAAACAAGAGCTATAATACTCTGAATCTAGTTCCTAAACTACTAACTTATTTTGAAAATGGTGCAGAGTAAGACCCTCAAAAAGGGGGAGCACAAAAAGTCATCCTATTTTTTGTCCAAAAACATAACATAGCATCTGGTCCCCCTAAAATGTTAACTTTTTTTTTGAATTTTTTTAATCGCTCTAGTGAGAAGTTAGCTAACACCACGTAGTTTATCTAGAATTTTTTTTGTAATTTTTTGATGAACGTATAATTTTTTATGAATTTAAGAATTGCACACATCTTGAAAACATAAAATTTCTATGTGCTCCCCCTAGAAATCATTTAAAACTAATCAAAAATTAAATTTTCTTTTTTTTTAAAGTGTGTAGAATGGAGTCTAGTTTCTAAAAATGTAACTTATTGCAAAATTTTATGAATGAGCCAAAATCTATGCCCAAAATACTACATGTTGGTTTTTTACAAAAAATGGACATACACACAAAAGAAATTAGAGTTGAAAAACTTTTTATAATCAGAATTCAAAATAAATTATATGATTAGATAGCTAACAGAGAGATCTGCAATATCACGTCATTTGATTTTTACATTCTTGAGCCATGAGTAAACCTGATGAGGAGCACACAAAAAAAGATGTCATTTTTTTGTATGTTTACTGGAAAACACGTCTCAGACCTATTTCAATCCTCCAAGCCTTTGGGTTGGATCTCTAAAGCAAATCCAAGCCTTAGGATTGGTAAAATCAAATCCTTTACAAAGCATGCATGCCCTATAGGGTGTGCACACTATGTAAATTTATGATTTTCATAGCGTGCTCATGCTATGAAAATCATAAATTTACATAGGGTGTGCACCCTATGTAAGATATAGATTCACATAGTGATGAGAAATAGTCAAAGAGAGAGAGAGAGTGCTTTGTCTCTGTCTCTCTCCCTCCGCCATTCTCTCTCTCTCTCTCTCTCTCTCTCTCTCTCTCTCTCTCTCTCTCTCTCTCTCTCTCTCTCTCTCTCTCTCTCTCTCTCTCTCTCTCCCTTATCACTCTCTCTCTCTCTTCTTCTCTCCCCCTTATCAATCTCTCTCTCACCTTCTCACTCTGACCTTCTCTCTCTCTCTCTCTCTCTCTCTCTCTCTCTCTCTCTCTCTCTCTCTCTCTCCTTACCCTTCTATCCTACTCTCTCCATTCTCCCTCCCTCTCCCCTTCTCTCTCTCCTTACCCTTCTCTCCTACAATCTCCATTCTCTCTCTCTCTCTCTCTCTCTCTCTCTCCTTACCCTTCTGTCCTACTCTCTCCATTCTCCCTCCCTCTCCCCTTCTCTCTCTCCTTACCCTTCTCTCCTACAATCTCCATTCTCTCTCTCTCTCTCTCTCTCTCTCTCTCTCTCTCTCTCTCTCTCTCTCTCTCTCTCTCTCTCTCTCTCTCTTTTCTCCCTTTTTTTTGTTTTACATAGGGTGTGCGCCCTATAGGGCGCAGGCCCTATTTAAAACTATGCATAACATCTTTTTTGTTCTGTATAGGGCGTACGCCCTATAGCGCTCTCACACTATGTAAAACTAGAAGAAACACTCTTATTTGCCAAGGATCTCATGAAAGAGGCCCACTTTTTCTTATGTTGTTTGAATTCTACATTTTCTCCGACAAGTTTTCACTTTTCATGGTGTTGATAGTGACAAATCAACATCGTTTTGCACTATAGTGACAAGTTTTCACTTTGCACCATCGTGAAAGTCAATTATTGGAATCAAAAAAACAAAAAGAGATTGAGGTAACTTTTTTTTTTTTTACATGTCAAATGTGAATAAAGAGTGTTTTGGTTTATAATTGGTATGATATAGACTAGTTCAATACATAATTTGATATAAGTGTAATAAATTTATATTATAATTTGTCATATTGTAAGAGGTTTATATTATAATTTGACTTATTGTTTTACATTTATATTATATTTTTAAAATTGTAATCAATTGATATGTAGAAATCATCATCATGCCAAGAAAATGAGTAAAGAATTTAACACCGGAAGAGCATGAAAGAGACAAAGAGAAGAAAAGGGAAAGAATGAGACAACTTCATGAACAAAAAAAATTAGATACCATAGAAAAAGATTTTTCTTTGGATGAGGAACATGAAACATCAATACAAAGTAAGAGAGAGTTGGAATTGGAATAAAAAAGACAATGAATGAGAAACTTGTGTGCAATGAGACAATTGAATTATGAAGATGCAGGGACATCATCTGCAAGTTCCCAAGTTCAAGAGACATCATCATCCAAAGTTTGAGGCACACCAATGTATCATGTTGAAGGCACACCATTGTCTACTTCCGAAGGTGGAGGCACACCATTGTCTACTTCCAAAGGTGTGGGCACACTCTTCTATCATGTTGAAGGCACACCATTATCTACATCCCAAGGTGTAGGCACAACATCCTCTCATATTCAAGGCACACCATTATCTACATCTCAAGGTGTAGGCACAACATCATCTCATGTTGAAGGCACTCAAGATGGTATGCAAATCACACATAATGTTTTTGATGCTCCTAGAATTATTAAATATAGAAAGCCAAAATATTTGATTGATATTGATACTAACATTTTGCAAGAAATGCCTGACAAGATTCCCAAGCGTACTTGTCAAAGAAATTTTAATCGTATTTGGAGATCATTTTTTGAGAATTTAAACATGACAGGAAGATGTCAACTATTTGGAAATGATGAGAAATCTGAAATTTAGGTCCATCATGAAGATTCTTGGGCTAAGAACGATGGACGAGTCAAGTGAAAAATATATTGTAAAGAATCTAATGACTGCATATGAGAGTGTGGGTTCTACATAATGCATGAAAGATAGTAATGTCACACAATGTGTAATTAAATCAACAATAGTAAGCACTCAAATGAAGAAATCTTGACTCATTAGGAAGACAAGCAAAACATTAAAAATAAGTAGAAAGTCTCTAATGAGAGCCTTGGGAAGGCATTAAAGAGTAAAAGATCCAAATAGAAATGAGTTATGGGCATTTTCTAGTAGACTACCGTGAAAAGATAAAGCAATTGTTGAAGCTTTGAAATCCTTGATTGAAGAATTTTGGAAGAATAATACACAGGTATCTCCTAATCAAAGAGATGTTGTAAGAAGGAGGATTGGTAGTCAAATTTGTGTTCCACATTCAAAACATTTTTTGGATTCAACTCAGACACAATTCTTTGCAAAATTTATGCATATGTATCCTCAAATTAAAATTAGTCAGAGATATTTTGAAATGTGTAAACCTTTTTGTGTCAAGATAAATCACACACACACAACTTATTGTTGTAGGGTACATATTGAATTTTCTAACCATTTTGAAGTTTATAGGATTATATGTGTAGGTTTGCACTCTAACAATGTTTTGCAGGATTGTAACATAAATGTCCCACCTAGACCTTCAAGGGAATTAATATCTACCATTTTATGTGAAAGAGTAGATGGTCAACAATTTTATAAGCTCTCATGCTTGAATGGTACATGCGTAGATTGCGGAGGTTTGTGACATTTGCCAATTTGTCAACATATGGAGAGTACGCATGCAATCAGTAATGAAATAGTAGAATTTGGAAAATATAAGACTATGACATACAATCTAAAAGATGGAAAAGAGGCTAAAAAATGTGATTTAGTAATTGAAAAAATTCCAATGTATCAGTTCATGGACATTTTTTGTAAAAAAAATATTTATGAGTATGAAAGGCATACACATAGAGCGCAATGGTTGGATATGAAATTCAAGTTGTGCAAGGACACATTCCCACTTGATACCATTGTTTTAGCTGTGGAATTTGCAGAGAACTACACACTACAACCATAGAATGAGGTGCAAGAAAAGTATTATAGTTCTCAATAGGTTGCTATATTTGTTCATATATCATTCATGCATGCACCAAACAGTACAGAGGAGAACAGGAATATATTGAGGGGGTATCATTTTTATATTAGTGATGATCACTCACATTTTGTAGAGTTTGTACATGGTTGCTTTCAACTATTTTATGGACATTTGGCAAATAGGGGCATAAAATATCATCGACATATCATTTGGTTAGATAATTGTGCATCCCAATTCAAGAATTCTTGGATGTTTTATTAGTTGTGCAGGATGCATAAGATTACTGGAATTCAATATATGTGGAATTTCATAGAGGCTGGTCATGGAAAGGGAGAGCACGATGGTGCAGGTGCATGTATTAAAAGAGCCTTAGCACATGAAGAATTAAAATACAAAGAGAAAGCAACATTGTCAGATGCAAGATGTACTGTCCAGTGGTGTAATGCTACAATGGGTCCAGGTAATGAAGGTGAGTCTACGGTTTGTAGATTTTTTTGGTTGATGGATGAAACTAACATTGTACCATATGAGGATTGTTGTACATTGACAAGATCGAGTGAGCTACACTCTTTTAGAAGTTGTAATGCAGGTTCATGGAGTATCCACACACAACATATGACGTGCTTTTGTTCATCATGTGTAGATGAAGATTGGGATGGGTGTGAGTCAAAGGAATGGGTTGAAAAATGGTATACACATATTTTGAGTCCACTTGCCTCCTATCATCCCCATTAATCACTACAACCAACAGAAATGGAATCATCCATTGACTTTGATAGCTTATCTGATCTAGTACAACCAGGTCTGTATTTTCCACATACAAATAATCTCAAATTTAGTACTTTATCATAAATATTTAGTAAACTAATGTCCTCATTATGTTTATATCATTACAGGCCATGTTTTTGTTGTTATTGCACCTGAAGACAATGAAGAAGGGACAAATTATTATTTGTGTCATTGTGTTGAGGCAAACAAGAAATTGGATCACTCGATTATTGATGGTGAAGAATTAGAATACCCTATAGGAGCAGTGGTTGTAACTGGTACATGGCTTAAACGGTATGCTATGAAGAACCCTAGGTTGTGGTTGTTCGAGGATTGGGAGACACATAGAAAGATTCTTCATTATTCAAACCTCATCATTGCATCAAATGTCCACTTAATCAGATATGGGGGAAGACCGTGTTAGCACCTAAAAATTCAGGCTAATATATGTACAAAATGTCAGGGCAGTATACTATATATTTATCATACTTTATAAATTTCCTTTGATAAAAACTAAAAATAAATGAAAATGCATCTTATGTTTGTCATTTACCACGATGATTGATTTATTAATTTCATTTTATTTTAGTCATTTGAAATAAATAATAGCTTATTTTAAAATAAAATGAATGAATATTAAATAGGTAAAGCAAAAAGGTGACGATCGGGAGTTGAACACTCGACCTCTCAAGCTGACCTTTTTTCCTACCTATCTACCCGACCTACCCTAACCAATTGCTCTATGTTATTCCTTGAGGATGTTGGTAGGAATAAAGATATTAATATTAAATTTTTTGGATTTCCTTTTAATAATTTAGAAATAAAACTATTAAGAAGATTAATATAGTATTTCTCTTAAATTCATATGTTTCAAGAGGCTTTTTTATGTTGCGATATTATTGTGATTATCAATACTATAATTTTTTATTTTAATTTGTAACTTACTCCTAAAAACCCTAAATTGATGAATATGATAAGGTAAATGAAAAAAGATTACTATGATTAGGGTTATGAAATATTTTTATTTTTAACTTTGGTTTCCCTATGCCTAATTGTAATCATATTATTTTACCTTGTAATTTTATTATCAATTATAAAATTTTAATTTGTTGAGTAAAATAGCTTAAGTGATTATTCTTTACCATTGAAATTTATTTATAGATAATCGTTAATTGATTTATCACCTTTATGTTATTTTTTAGGGTAAATGCCTCTTTTTAAGGGGGAATTGTGAATCTTTTATACCCTAATGCTCTTAAAATATTTCTATGTTGTTAATTATATTGCATATGTTTGTGAATAGAAATATTTTTTAAATAAATGTAAATGCATTATGACTTATTTTAAAAGTAAAATTACAAACATAATGTCATAATTTTATTTAATGTTTATTTATTAATGAAATTTCTTATGTTTTGATAATTACTGTGAGCATCTTATGATTGATATATTTAATTTTTATTTATATGCCACTTTATTTATCAAATACATTTATAAATTATGGCATGAATCTATTTCCATTAATTATTATTTAATAAATAAATGGTAATGGTCTTTATGAAAGCCTAATATATTATGAATGTAATATTTTTTTGGTTTTAGGTTTTATTAGAGGATTATCTAATGTCAGGTGTTTTTGTGCAGGAACTAAACAATGTATTATCATGCACAAATACCTAAGATGATTACAAATCAAAATTTTGATTGGGAAATATTTCCCTAAAAACTATTGTAATAATTTATTATATAATTTTCAAGGTTAGTTGGGGATTAGGTTTCTGTGAACGGATATGACTTTTCACAAACAACCTTAGGAAAACATATTTATATGCAAACATTTGTAAACAAAGGGATGACAATATACAAATTTAAAAATACATCCTGAAATATTGGAAAGCCTGACTAATGCTCTTGCTCTGGAATTGGATGAAAATTATTGGATCAGTTTGTAGATCAATTGGTTTTTGAAGTTTAATTGTAGAGTTCACCGGTAACATCTGTTCCTCTGTGTTATTTTGGGTTTGATGCTTTGGATAAAGTATATTTGCTTTCTTAGAGATTATTATATTGCAATTATAAATAGGACTTTGAGAGCTATGTCAGATTAGTTTTCCATTGTGTATGGCTAAGCACACCTTTTGAATAATATTGAATTCAATTGGTCTGTCCTCTGGAAATTAAAGTCTTTCTGAATAGTTGTCTTCCTATTTCTATTGTTAATTGATCAATCTCTAAAGTGATAGATTTATTTGAATCCGTCTCCAAAGTTATATTTTTAATTCAAGATATCATTTTGTCATTAATAGATAAAACTAAATGAACTTTGACAATAGTCTTCAATTAAAGTAATCACACATAACTTTCATTTCTGATCAGGAGTAGGCACTGGTCTTTATTTTAAGTATAGTAAATTTTATCATAGCAATTCTTTAGATTTTTTGTTTATTCTTTTAGGAATATTCATTAATTTTAGGTTTACCAGCCTTGGTTCGATTGAACCAAAATTGCAGAGGCACCTGTTATTGTGCCTATTAGTTGGCCTCAAAATGACTAGCGTTTTCAAGCCCCAACAAATTGGTGACTCTGCTGGGGATAGATATCAGTGGATGTCAGTTTCAGAGTATCTGGTTACGTAATGAAGACTCTACTAGGGAAAAGATCCAAAATAGTTATTAATTCCTCACAGGAAGTGAGGTGGTGACTCTAGAATATAGTATTAGGCAAAGCCTATGTTAGGGAGAAGATCTCTAACAGACAAGGGGTTCATTGAATTCGAACCAAATAATGAAAGAAAGAATAAAAATGATAATTATGTTGTGAATGACGGAAGGTATACACATATAGGAAATTATATGCAAGATAGAGGAAATAATAGTTATTCTAATGAGCAATGTGATAATGGGATGCATATGAGGAGTCAAATCCGTGATAGTATCAGAAAAAACATTAATAATGATAATGAATATGATTATCCAAATGCTAAATATTTTGAAAGTATGCAGTACCAACATGTTGAAAATGAATGTCATGAAAATAGACATAATTTGAAAAGTGCACATCAGTACACACATAGTCAAATTTTCCCAGGTGAAGACCAGGATCATGCATAGTATTATGATGAAGGCACTAATCAACAATTCAGCCATTTTGGACAGCAGCATTATCAACATTTTGGAGGAATGATGCAGCCTCGCACTGGTCAACAAGGTCACCAAGAAAATCAACACTAGGGGGATGAATCATTATCTCCCTTGGATGCATTTATTATGTTAGAATGGTATAATAATGAAAATGCGGTGAGCTTGTTTATGAGGATGATGGATATTTTTCGTAAAATACCTTCTGATACGAGGCCAAGTTTTTCAAACAAAATATGTAGTTTAGGAGTAACTCGTGAGAAACTAGAGTTTATTCTTGAGATTGTACAGGAAGATGCAATGGAAGAGAATGATAAAGTTACAAAAGGGGCACAAAAACCTAATGATATTCTAGATTCAGATGGGCAAGAAAGTTTGGATCAGATGGAAGAAAATCCTATCCAAGAAAAGACGTGTATAAAAATGAATTTAAATGAGTTCAATGATGAAGAGGAATATTCTCTCAGTTCACAGGAAATTTCAGATCTATTAGATGCCGAATATTAGAAACATGTTAAGGAAAATTGTCTAAAATTTTCCTCAATCCATCATGAACAAATTATTGGATCAAGGTATATTGAGGAGGTATTTGGTGAAGTAGAAGAGGAGCCTCAAGAGGATCCAAATCAAGTTGAAGAAGAAGATGATTTTCTGGATGTAGAACAGATGTATGTTGAGAAAAGTGATTCATATTTATCCAACAATCGTCAAGATGTGCAAGTTCAAAATGTTGTGTCCACTAAAGATATGCATCATGAAACTCTAGAAAATTCTTTATATGATGAATCACAGGTAAGTATCCCTACAAGTATGTATAACTTTCCCAAATTTTTAAATTCTTATTGTGAAAAGGTAAAAGAAAATTTTATTGAAAATAATTTAGAAATAACATATAAAGAAGATGTAATATGTCTTCAAATTATTCCTGAGAAAAATATATACCTAAAATCGAAATGGCTAGAAACTAAAATGCTTGAAGAAAGAATGAATATAATATTCGTGCAATTTGGCACAAAGAATGATTACAAAAAATTAGGGCATCCTAATTTGTGTACTAGGTTTCTAAAGGCATGAAATCAGCAATCTTTGCAGGGTCATATCTTAGAGCTCGTGTGAGGTAGAATCAATCCGTCAGGTGCTATGGGACCGTGTTGCTGAGGCCTAAAAACTCCTATCTCGGTTTTCAGATATTCAAGTTTTTTAAAATTCAGCAACACATTTTTGGTCAATGTCAGAACTCAAAGTGTTCCTCAATTCAAACAGCCAACGTTTCGTATCATTCAAACCATCGGTCGTAGTATCAAACTGTCAGTTCCAGCAACTTCTAATGGTGAGGTAAACGCTAGGGGAAACCTCATTTGGTATGCACAGTAGTTTGAATGCCGATGACAACTCCGGGCTAAAGTGTCCCTCAAGGTCTCTTAAGCATGAAATCAACAATCTTTGCGGGGTCATATCTTGGAGCTCATGGGAGGTAGAATCGATCCGTCAGGTGCTACGAAACCGTGTTGTTGGGGCCTACAAAATCTTGTCTCTATTTTTAGAGATTAAAGTTTGTTTAAATTCGGCAACACATTCTCCCATCGATGTTAGAACTCAAAGTGTTCATCAGTTCTAACGGCCAATGTTGCGTATCTTTCAAACTGTCGGTCATAGTATCAAACCATCAATTCCAATAGCTCTGAATGGTCAGGTAAACACTAGGGGCAACCTCATTTGACACACATAGTAGTTTGAACCTTGCCAATGACTCTAGGTCGAAGTGTCCCTCAAGGTCCCAAATGCATGAAATCAACAATCTTTGCGGGGTCATATCTTGAAGCTTGTGTGAGGTAGAATCGATCCGTCAAGTTCTATGAGACCGTGTTGATCGGGTCTACAAAATCATGTCTTAGTTTTCAATGATTCAAGTTTGTTAATATTTGGAAACACATTCTTGATCGATGTCAGAACTCATAGTGTTCCTCAGTTCAAATGACCAACATTGCATATCTTTCCAACCATCAGTTGTAGTATCGAACCGTCTATTCCAACAGCTCCGAATGACTGAGTAAATGCTAGGGGCAACCTTGTTCAGCACACACAGTAGTTCAAACCCCACTGATGACCTTGGGCCGAAGTGTCCCTCAAGGTCTCTTAAGCATGAAATCAATGATCTTTGTAGGATCATATCTCGGAGCTCATGCGAGGTAGCATGGATCCATCAAGTGCTACAAGAACGTGTTGTCGGGGCCTACAAAAGCCTATTTTAGTTTTTAGAGATTCAAGTTCATTTATATTTGGAAACACATTCTTGGTCCATGTCAGAACTCATAGTGTTCCTCAGTTCAAATGGCCAACATTGCATATCTTTCCAATCATCGGTCGTAGCATCGAACCGTTTGTTCCAATAACTTTGAATGGTTGGATAAATGCTACTAACAACCTTTTTTGGCACACACAGTCATTTGAATGACATAGATGACTCAAGGTGAGCATTAGGATGAGTGCAAATATGGATTCTAGTGTTTTCCATTAACAATCAATCAGTTAGGGGACAATTAGAAGTTATTTTGTAAAAGCATAAGGTTGCACATCCACATCTATCATAGTAATCTTATTAATAAAAGAACTCTTTCCAACATTAGGGTACCCCAAAAATCCTTATATTATATTTATACATTTATGCATTCATTTCATTTCTTTTGTTATTATTACGGTCAAGGAATTGACTATTATTGAGGACAGTGATTGGCATTTGTAGCATAGTCAGCAAGCTAAACATACACTGATAAACATATAAGCATAACTATAAGGCATGTGAAATGTACAAAACATCCACATAAACATAAATTAGTATACATCAATACACCAAAGACATGAATTGCATACCTAAAACATAAAAAAAAAATATTCCTAGGGCATGAAGTCAAATATATATGTCCAATAATGTCATACATTGAATATATTCAATATAGTAAAATTGGCTTCCTCAAAGCCAAATGGATGTACAATGTATCACTGATATAATATAAAAAAAATATGTCCACTAATGCCATATAGGCATACAATCCATATCCCTAATCTAGTCCTTTCCCGCTAGGGGAAGAAAACAAATCTTGAGCTTTCATCGATCGTCATGTCAATGGAGATGCAATGGATGCCGTAGTCTTTTGAGTGCACTCACTCGTTCTCCTATCTAGACTCTTCTGTAGGTCGACTTGATAAAAAAAAAATTAGATAGAGATAACTAATATACATCAAAATTGAATTATACAATGACATAAAATTGAATATTGGCTTACCGCTAGCAAATAGTCACTATGTTCATCCACCGAAGGTGCATTCTGGTGACCTAGAGTCATAAGTCCCTACAACAATGATCAAAATAATAATTAAAATACATACATGGATATCATTATAAAATTTAATACAAACTATTAAAATAATAATTAAAGTTAAGTGATCTCTTTCATACCTCAGTTAGTGCTTCAGAACTAGCTATTGCTGTAGCTACTCCACAATCCAAAATATCACGGACAAAAGGAGGAGTCTCTGATGTTAAAAGCTGAAAATGAAACAAAAAAAGTAAATTATGCAGTTATCAAGATTACATATATTTTTTACAACCCTACTAATGAGTAAATGATACCTTCGTGAAGGTTCCACTGTGTCCTCCAGTGTGCGGTGTCAAAGTCGAAGCTCCAACATTCAACTAGTGCACATGTACATGCAAAATTATAAGATAACCATTCATATAAGAACATACTACTTACATGTTAATTATAATGCATTATTACATGTATACCTATGGACTCAATGGTGACCTCACAAACCCAGGTGAAAGAATGTAATCATTGTGCCTCTAGATTTTGATCATAATTTGTCTAGTAATTTAGTCATTCATTCATTAATTAAATGTGATCAAGTAAATCCAATTAATATGAAAATAAAGATACCTCAAGGAAAGTTGCACAATGCCCTTCACTGTATGTTGTGAATGTTGATGGTCCACCAGTGCACATCTAATGCACATGCACAATAAGTTAGGATACAATTATTCATATAATTACATAATAATCAAATATGTTAATTAAATGTTTTATTCGATACATACTTGTGGAATTGACAACAATGTGTAAAAGGGGACATTAGGATCATTGTCACTTCCACTGCCACCACCATCGCTACTGACACTCTTGCCCTGAATTTTCATCATAAATAATAGATACTAAATTAAATAGTTATTCTTTTATAAATGAAATATGATCAAAGCAATTTAATGAACTTGGAAATATTTATCTGTGTGTCAATGCCAAATATCGTATTTAGAAAGCTATCAGTCATCAATCCAAAATCCTCTTCCTCTCTCTCACCAGTACCAAATGTGTACAAGCATCCACATGACCAACAAATATGTCCTCTCGAGGACTGACCATAGTCACCCTCAACTAAAGGAGTGGCACACTGAATGAGAGTCTGTGTTAGAGCACTAATTGTGCCTAGTGTGTCTGCCTCTACATGTTCCTTCACAATGGAAGGAATACTAACATGATCCACCTGTGGCTTGCCAATAGCAGTCCTAGGTGCATTAGGTTCATGATGTGCCCCTGCTCGATCAAATGATGACCCCCCTCCTCTACCCTGATAATCCATAATGTCAAAATAATTTGGCACCTCCTTGAGTACAAACTCGCAATAGGGTTTCATCAAGAAATATATAGGAACCTCATGATTGTTACAAGGAGGAGAATCAAAGACCATCCACCATCTCTCCCAAAAAAAATTTTTAATGTCTTCATTTATGAACCAATGAATTGGGAATCTCCTTGTTGTAGTTATAAGAGTATTTGTATCCCCTGATTTTTTAAATAGCTGACAAATGTCATCTTTTGTAATTTTTTTCTTTTTTATCTCTACGTAAGATAATTTATTTGCATAATATTTTTTTTGTTCTTCTCTTTTATCCCACCATAAATTAATTTTCCCACTAACCGCACTTACATGGGTCAAGATTACTTCCAATGATTTTGCAAGTCTTTCCCTTCCGAGATTTGTACCACTAGAATCTTTTAACCTGTTAATTAAAGATTCTAATTCTTTTTTCCCTCTTTCAATTTGGTTCATCAAATTTTGTTGTGTTCCAGGAGGAGGTTTCTCGATTGGTGGATGCAATTGAGATTCATTTTATTCATTTGTTTCTTCATTCGGTTCTTCATGAGGAGACAGAGGGTTTGGTGGAGAGTTTGGTTGAGGGAGATTATTTCTTCCTGGAAATTTAAAAAATTACATTTTAAAATCTTTGTTACACAAAAAATTTAAACAATTTCTTTTTTAATAGCAAAAAAATTGAAATTTTAAAACAAATAAGAGGCATGGGCTATAAAAACACTTACCTCTTCTTCCGGATCAAACTTGATGATGTCGTGGAGCCATTTGATCAATGGATGAACAAAAACAATTGATTCACAAGCAAATATAATAGGGCATGTGTGCTTTAGAATCCCTTCTTAGCTGAAAACATGGGTTTGAGAAAGTAAAATGAGCTTCCAAACCCGTGCAACAAACTTTATAAGGGTTTTTTAAAAGGGCATGTTCCCTATAGGGTGTACACCCTTTGGAAAACACTCCAAAGTGCCTGCGCCCTATAGGGTGTACACCCTTTGGAAAACACTCCAAAGTGTGTGTGCCCTATAGGGCACACGCACTTTGGTTTGGATTGCCCAAGCCTCGGGCTTGGGCAACCCAAGCTATAGGGTGCACACCCTTTAGGGCATGTGCACTATGTGTGATGGGGGGCCAAAAAGAAAAGTGGCCTCTTTTTGGTCCCCCATCTTTGTGCACTTACCCTTTTGTTTAGAGAATGTCACATCTAGTTAGTCATTCTTAGACATCAAGCATTTCCACATGTGTGTTAAATTAGATCTTAGTATCTTGAGTATCATTTTTTGGAGATATATCTTCCCAAATCAAAATAGATCAGCTAATGATCACTTTATTAAAAATAAAGTAAAATAGGTCCGTGTGGTTTATGAGGATAAATCAATAAATGAACTTGTATGACTAATCATGGTAAGAATTGTACTTTGGGCTTAAAAAGAATATTGTTATGAAAAGGGATAACATAATAACGTGTATGAACCTTGCTTATTAATCACTTAAATAATAGCAAACTTGTGGACGTGTGTAACTGTCCCATGAACTTTAGTAGTGTGCTTGAGAATTTATGAGATTTAATACTTTCGCTTGTATATGAAGATATATAGTTGTGTCATGTTTCTTGCACCTTGTATATTTCTTGATGCTTATTATTGTAGTTGGTTGTATTGTTGTCATGTTGTTAGTTTATCTTACTCAAAAATATTCATGCTTATTTTGATCTTTGTTTTCTAAGGATTCCCAATTGGGGCACCACATTAGAATTAAAGTATTTTAAATACCTTCTAATAAAGGTTCAATATAATAGTTAGACTATTATTTAATCGTAGATCATTTCTTATTTAATTAAGAAATTAATAAAGGGAGAATTTAATTAGTATTCCTTATTGAAATCAAATAATATGTTTATAACTAGATGATTAATTTTAGTCAACTGCAGTCAAATTATAATAACACTCAGTCAAGCTTTTTAACTTGGTGTTCCTATGATAAATTGATTAGAAATTAAATTTGTGACATTAATCCTAGAGAGAGGTTGACCAGGTCAATGTTGGTCATGATGCTCCTTAAACCCATTCAAGGTCTTCACCTTTAAACTGTAAACTATGACTGTTTAGTTAAACTAAACAACTTTAGTGTTAGTTGAAATTTTTTTGATTGGTGTGTTTTTCTCAACTTTTTGGGCATGAAACCATACATAGTCAGTCATGTGATTAATTGAAAATAAATAATAGATAATCATTAATGACCTAGGTCATCACAACAAGCAGTAAATAAAAATGTAAGGATCCAACAATAATTCCCTAGTGTTAAACATAGGTCCTCAAAGATCCAAACAAGTAAAATTCAACACTGAATATTATAAGGTTGTGTCAATAGCCAAATAAAATCAAGTAATGGTACATACAAAATAAAGAAGCAATCACATGCCCGCGGCCTTGAGAAATCACGTATAGTATATAATCATCAATGGAAGCAAATAATGATTCCCTAGCCCGATAATCAATCATGCAATGAATTGAAAACAAGTAATAGTTAATCATTATTTCCCTAGGTCATCACAGGAAGAAGATAATAAAAATACAAGTATCCAACAATAATGCACTAGAGTTAAACATGGGTCCTCAAAGATCCAAACAAGAAAAATACAATAGTGAGCATTATAATGTTGTGTCAATAACCAAATCAAATCGAACAATGCTATATACTGAAGGAAGAAACAGTCACATGTTTACAGCCTTGAGCAATCAAGTATAGCATATAATCATCAATGAAAGAAAATAATGATTCCCTAGCCTGATAGACAATCATGTGATGAATTGAAAACAAGTAATAGTTAATCATTGATGCCCTAGGTCATCACACCAAGCAGATAATAAAAATGAAAGGATCCAACAATAATGCCCTAGAGTTAAACACGGGTCCTCAAAGATCCAAACAAGTAAAATACAATAGTGAGAATTATAATTTTTTGTCAATAACCAAATCAAATCATGGAAAGATATATATAGAAGGAAGAAACAATCATAGGCCCATGGCCTTGAGAAATCAAGTATAGTATCTAATCATCAATAGAAGCAAATAATGATGTCCTAACCTGATAGTCAATTATGCGATAAATTGAAAACAAGTAATAGTTAATCATTGATTCCCTAGGTCATCATAGCGTGCAAGTAGATAATAAAAATGCAAGGATCCAAAAATAATTCCCTAGTGTTAAACACGGGTCGTCGAAGATCCAAACAAGTAAAATACAATAGTGAGCATTATATTGTTGTATCAATGACCAAATCAAAGATATATACATAAGGAAGAAATAGTCACAGGCGCACAGCCTTGAACAAGTAAATAATCATCAATAGAAGTAAATCATGATGAAAATAGAATGATCAAAGATCCAAATAAACACCTACCTCTACTTTCCTAGCTCGAATTCGCCCTCTTCGCATGGGTAGCTTGAATTTACAAAAAATTAGAAATGAGCCTTTCTTTTTCTCTTTTTTTTGTTTATAATCATGCGGGTGTTGAAATTATGATGGTTCCATTGCTATTACAACAATGTCAGGGGAACTTGTAAGAAAAATACAAAATCACACACAAATGGTAGTGCCATCACTTCCCACCATCGGAATTCAACCCCAAATATTGTAGAGTTGACATAAGGATTTTACAAAAGTATTCAATTTTTCAGAATAGACATAAGACTACTGAGTAGTACAGAAGGAAATGCACATCACAATGAGATGATATCTTTATAGTATCTCACATATCTTAATCAAGAAAGTTAGAGTTGTTATTTACACATATATCTTACTCTTACTCTTTAACCATTGTAGTGGATTTCTAAATCTCTTAATAGAGTGAACTTAACAATTCTATTGTAAATCTCTTAACCAAAGTGACACTTGATTGTGTTGCTAAAATAATCCAACAAGGTAGATCTAGTTGATCTTATTGTTACTCTTAACAGGGTAAGATCACCAAAAGTGGTCACAATCTTTGTAGCCTTAACCAAAATACTTTGTTAATGCAACAGTGAATCTTTGCGGGTGTCATCCCCACCATAGTTTTTACCTTCTAACAAGGGTTTCTGTGATACCAAAAAATTTGTGTTATGTGTATGAAGTTTCATGAATGGTCTATTGATTAGATTACATGTATTTACATTTTAGTTATATTTGAATGTGTGTTACATGCAATGGATTCAATCGGTTAATGTTATCTATTCTTACAAAATTATAGTCTTAAAATTTTTTAAAGGTACTGATTCACCCCACCCCTCTCAGTACATCTCTTTCCATAATCCCAATAATTGGTATTAGAGCTAGTTCTATTGTTTTGGAAAGTTTAATCACTAAAGAGAAAAGATATAAGGATGGAAAGGTATAAGCTTGATAAGACTATTGAGATTCATAGAATATAGATGTAGATCTACATTGAACAATTCAAGTAAGCCAAAGAAGAACTAAGAGAGTTATTGATCAGAAGGAAGGATATGGCACTTTGGAATATGAGACTGATTATCATGAAGAAGAGATAGATTATCCATTTGAAGGATCTGGATCTAGTAACATACCTGATGCATCTGAAGGAACCATATCAGATCTATCTAAAAAGAATCTACATCTTAATAAACAAGTGAAAGCATTGTAGATCAATCAAGAGATACAAATGGTTAGAATGATTGATGTCATGAACAATGGAAGGTAAGCAGAACAAGAAAGAAATTTTGCTATTGAAAATAGGAGGAAAATGACTGATAAGCTACAAGAGAAGAAATATGAGCTATTAAGACTCACCAAGTATCACTTTGAAATATCTAATCAGATGGTTGTCATAAGTCAAGAAGTCAACCAAGTAAATAGTGAGCTTACAAGGAAATTGGAAGACATCAATGAATTAAGAGAAAAGAATGAAAGATTAAAAAATGAGGTAAAGAGTCAACGTCAACATAATGAGATGATCAAGAAAGATGAAGATATTACTAAAAGAATGGATGGAGTCCTAATTAGTCAGAAAAGACTTGATATCACAACTGGTTTAGGCTATATTGAGTAGGGAGAGTCATCAAGATGTTGGGAGTTCCCTTTGATCTTCAACTTTTAGATTTATACTTTGATGGATAACTTTAATATAACTTTGACTCTATCACCACTCCAAAGTCTACAAGGAAGAGGGCCAATTAACAAGGATCAACAATGAGATCCTCCTACACTTTGAGCCTTAATGCTCAAGAAGGTGTACCCTTGATTCACTTCTTCAAAGGAATCACTAAATATTATACCAATATACCCTTTACTAACTGATTGAAAGATTTTATCATTTATATATGTGTGTGTGGTTGATGACAATGAAATGCCTCTAGAGGATGGACTAGTGCCTTAACCTAGGGCAAAGAGTCACCCAATTACATATATCAACTAAAGATCTTAAATCAAACACTCTTGGGCTCAGGATAAGTGCTTTGCCTATTACCCCTCTCCCTCAAACACAAGGACATCAAATTCTTATTTGGTTGTAAACTCACTGAACTCACCTAGAAGACTTTAATCCTAACTTTGTTAGGAACTCAAAGATGACTTCACAATACTCTTTGTTTACCATATGCTAATACAGTTTGTGATACTAAAATATATGAGCTTAGAACCAAAACAAGAAGACATACACAAATGTAAGATTAGAACTCAATAGCATTCTCATTAACATATTCAGGATCAATATATAATCAAAGCAACACAAAGATAGGAAACAAACCCAAAATCCAGCTCCTCTTTCCTCAAATGTTCATACAATCACAACCACTGGAACTGACTGAAATTTAGAATAGAACCTCAGGACCAAACCCTTACTCTATCAAAAAACTAACTACTTATACCCCTAGTCACCTTGGAATCCTCAAAGAGGATGCATCAAGCTTCGGGTGACTAGGGTTAGGGTTTCAACCACCCAACTAACTAGAAAAAGTCAAAAAATTAATAGAGGGGAAGAAACCCAGGCAACCAGGAGAAAATAGATTCTAGAGTGATCCTCAATCATGAAAATTTCATTGAGAAGGTACTAAGAACCATGAAAATGCTGAAGTTGTCAACCTGTTCGGCCACCTGCAACACACCTCGAGTGCAAAGAACACATTACAAACCCCTGCAAATGATCATGGAACACCCTAGACCACACTGCAATAGTTTGAAAATCATTTCCACCAACCCCATCTTCTTCAAAATTGAATTTTAGTCCTTCTAGTCGCAGGAAACCCTTTAAAAATTTGAATTTGAAATTAAAGGGCTATTTTATGGTGCTAGCAGTGAATTGGCGGTCAACATTTGAATTTAGATCAACTTTATATCATGACCATTAGATCTTCATATTTACCGAGCTTTATGATTTATCTTTTAAAAGACCCTAGTCAGATTTAGCGATTTGGTGACTAAAGACCACCTCCAAGTCAAAAAATACTTTATCTTTTTGCCACTTAGTTTAGCAGTTACGTGAACACTTGTTCACTGAATCGCCAGCTTTTTAGAACTCCGCTACTTTTCTTCGCGAATGAGTGAAACCTTTGTAATATATCAGAACTGCCAAACATTTTATCCAAACTATTAGACCCTTTGATAACCCTGGGCCCACCTGGAAAGATGCCACATGTCAACATATCATTCGCTATACCTGCTCGGTCACCTCTGACATAGGACCCACCGTGTACAAGCATTATAATCGGATGATGGGCATAAGATCTCATAGCTCTAACAAAACTCATGAGAACTTACGCCAACCGTTGATTCTCTATAGTTGTCAGAACCCCAAAGACATGTTGGATACCAAGTCCCACTAACACTTTCCAAATCATCATTATGTGGACCAATAAGAGACCGCCAAATGTGCATGCATGGCATTGGACCCACTAAGAACATTATACTGCTTGGAAGATCAAATGAATGACACATGATCTCAAGGGCTTGGAAGATTCCATGAGATCATGCACCTACCGTTGATCATGAATCTTTTGACTAAGATACCGAGCCCGCCTAGTAACACATCTAGCTCACTAATGCACTAACCAATAAGATGCTACCATTTTAGCACCCTTTGACAGTGGACCCGCCTGTTTAAAAAAGCTACATCATGAAAAGGAATCAACGACCGTCATAAGATCACAAGCCTCTAACAAAACCCTTCCAAACTTACGACAACCGTAGGATCAAGAAGGTGTCAGAGCCGGGCCCAGGAAAAATTAAGTAAAAAAATTAGGAAATATTAATTGCTGAGACTTAGGAAAAATATTAGCGCTGGGACTTAGGAAAATTAAAGGCTGCCGGGGGTTAGAGACTTAGGAAAAATTGAAGGCATGACCCCGTGAGGTGACAAAAAATTAAAGCACATGCGCTAAAGGGATTTTAAGTGATTCAAAAAGGTAACACAAAATTAGAACAAGGCCTAAGATGAAATAGGGCTTTTTCACACCAACGGCTATATTTTTGAATTTTCTAAGCTTAGGGTTTAAGGCAAATACCAAAATAATTGCAGAGACCAGGGGAAATTGCTACAGCCATGAAATTTTTTACAGGAACTAACACAAGACAAGATGAACATAAAAATGCCTACCTCAATCCAAGGCAAAATGATGAAGGGTGCTCCCCTTAATACCACAAACACATAACAGAAACAGAGAAACAACAACAACAATATGCAAGAACAGAAAATTGGCTTCTTATTATCTCCATAAATGTGGAATTACAAACTTTCAGAATTATAATATGAAAAGACACATGGGCATTCCCTTACAATATTTTGTAGGACAAAGCCTCGAATCAATACCCAGAACTACCCCAGACAACACTATGGACCTTCTTTATATAGGCATTTTCCACCGCCCGAGAAGGTTCCAAAAATTTAGCCCTAAGGGCTGACCAAACTTAGAATTATTTTATTTTTCAATTTATTACATCAAAGTCAGCTCAAAATAAATTTTGAAACCCGAACAAAAATTTTGAAAGAAAATTATTTTTCGCCATTTCAGGTGGCCCGACTTCTGGAGACCATAAGTCATCACCAGTTGACCCGATTGACTATTATAACCCCATTTCAAAAATGCCACAAAGTGCTCTACAGGCTTGACTAGCGCCAGTGCTTGTCACCCAAATTTTTGACCTCATCCAGGGCCTCTAAAACCTTCAAAACTGAGTTCAAAGTTTTTGTACCCTGCTGCCAATACCAAAAATCATCAATATCTTCAAAACTAGACCTAATCTAGCCATGAAACTTTTTTGGTAGGCTGATGTGACTGAGATGAACCTCCACATGTAAAATCAAAACATTTTGAGATTGTAAGACCAACTTACTAAAAATAGCAAGTTTCCATAAATAGCAGCTCTGCACAAGATAGCCCTTATTGAATACAAAAATAGAAATATTTTTGGGTGATGCAAGATTGCTCTTACACCCAAGATGCTCCTACATCAGACACCTGAGCTAATTTGAGAAGTGACCCCATCATGACTCAGGTGAGCAGAGGAAAACCAAGATGGTTAACCTCCTCCTTTGTTAGCCATGATGAATCTTCAACAGGTCATCCTTTCCATTTGACCAAATACTCTTCATATGTCCTATTCCTTGTGCTTCTGCCAACATGACTATCCAGTATGTCTTCAATCTCCTTGATATTTGAACTGGTTACTGGAATACTCCACTGTGATGTTGTAACCTCATCTTCAACACCTCTTTCATGATACTCTATCAAATCTAAAATGTTAAACACTGGTGAAATATTCAGCTCAATAGGCAATGCTACCTCATATGCATTTCCTGAATCATGCTTCTTCAGTATCTTACATGGCCCAAACTTCTTCATTTTCAACTTGTTACATGTACCAACTGGAAATCGCTCCTTCTGCAAATGAACCATGACTTCATCTCCAACCTAAAATTCCTTATGCCTCCTTTTCTCATCTGCTTTAGCCTTATACTGCACATTCATCTTGGCAATATGCTTCCTCACCTCCTCATCTGCAAAATCCTCAATTTTAGCACTACTTATTTCTCCTTTATCTATCTTTCTCAACTTAGATGCATTTCTGGGACTACTCCCATGTACAATCTAGAATGGTGATTTACTAGTGCTCCTATTGAAAGAATTATTGTATGCAAATTCTACCTATGGTAAAATCAAATCCCATCCTATTGGCTTATCTCCAACAAACATCTGAGCAAATTGCCCAAACTCCTATTCACCACCTCTGTCTATCCATTAGTTTGTGGATGATGTGATGAACTAAACTTCAAATCTATCTTCAACTTCTTCCACAATGTACACTAGAAATATCCAATGAACTTAGTGTCCCTATCTGAAACTATCCATGTAGTCTCACTACTTCTTTGAAAAACAATTCTGCTACATGAACAACATCATTATTCTTCTTGCAAGGAATAAAATGTGCCATCTTTGAAAATCTGTCAACCACCACAAAAATTGAATCATGTCCCCATTGTGTCCTCGGTAATCCAGGAACAAAGTTCATACTAATATCCTCCCAAGGCTTCTCTGGTATAGGTAATGGCTGATACAACCCTGTATTTTGCTTCACTCCTTTCACCATCTAACATACTCTACAACTTTGTACAAACTTCTTGACATCTTGCTACAACTGTGACCAATAATAATTTTCACTAACTAAAGCAAGGGTTTTATCTAGACCAAAATGTCCAGCCAATCCTCTGATATGCTTCTCCTTGATGAGATTCTCCCTCATAGAACTTCATGGAATGTGCAACTGACTCCCTCAGAATAGCATATCATCTTGAATGATGAAATCTAGCCACTTCATTCTATCTAGAGTAACAGGTTCTTTACAAGCTTTCCAAGCTTCTCCAAAATCAGGATCCTCTAGATACAAATTCTTGAGTTCTTTGAACCCAACCACCTCAATCTGCATCTCTATTAACAATAGTTGCCTTCTGCTAAGAGCATCTACAACTTTGTTAGACTTTCCACTCCTATGTTTCAAAATAAATGTGTAACTCTGCAAAAACTCAACCCATTTCAAATGCCTTTGATTCAACTTTCCTTGACTATTCAAATATTGCAAAGCTTGATGATCAGTATATAAAACAAACTCCTTAGGAAGCAGATAGTGTCTCCAATTCTTCAATGCCTGAACTATAGCATAAAATTCTTGATCATAAATAGAATATTTTCTCTTGGCATCATTTAACTTCTCACTGAAATAAACAACAAGTTTACCTTCTTGGCTCATAACATCTCCTATTGCAGTACCACTAGCATCACAGTCTACTTGAAACACCTTATTAAAATTTTGAAGTGCTAAAATAGGTTGTTCTGTAACTTTTTTTTTCAACAATTGAAAACTCTTTTCTGCCCCATTAGTCCACTTAAACTCTTTTATATCCCCTCTCATTGTTTTAGTCAAGGGAACAAAAATACTGCTAAAATTTCTAATAAACTTTCTGTAAAAAGTAGCTAGACCATGAAAAGATCTTACCTTGGTAGCACTCCTTGGAGTAGGCCATTCAAGGATAGCATGTACCTTCTTTGGGTCCATTTTTAGACCTTCTATTGAAACTACAAATCCCAAATACACTAGCTCTTTCTTCACAAAACTGCACTTCTTCAAATTAATCAACAATTTCTCATCTCTCAGCTTCTCAAACACCATATGAATATGCATCATATGCTCTTCCAATGTCTTACTAAAGATCAAAATATCATCTATGTACACAATGAAAAACTTACCCAAAAATTCTTTTAGAACCTTGTTCATGAGCCGCATGAAAGTTCTCAGTGCATTGGTTAGCCCAAAAGGCATGACTAACCACTTATACAGTCCTTCCTTTGTCTTGAAGGTAGTTTTCCATTCATCTCCTTCTCTGATCCGAATTTGGTGATATCCACTCTTTAGATCTATCTTTGAGAAATACACAGCTCCACTCAAACAATCCATAATATCATCCATTCATGGCAATGGAAACCTATACTGGATTGTGATCTTGTTTATTTCTTTGGAATCTATACACATCCTCCATTCTCCATTTTTCTTTGGTGCTAATATTGTTGGTATAGCACAGGGACTTAGACTCTCTCGAATCAACCCCTTCTACAATAACTCATGTACTTGTCTGTTCAACTCTTCACTTTCTGCTGGTGTCATTCTGTGTGCTGCCTTGTTTGGAAAACTAGCTCCTAGAATCAAATCCATTTGATGACTGATCTTCCTTACCAGTGGTAATCCATCAGGTGCATTATCAGATACAATATCCTAAAACTCATTCAACAAATCTACAACCTCTACAGGTACATCCTCTACTTCTTCTTTACCAGCTTTTAGAATTAAAGCAAAACACACATGCTCATGCCTCATACCATCTAGGAATTTTCTTCCATCAACAAATGTTATTCTTAAATTACCACATACCTTTTCTTCAGTCTCCTTCAATGGCTTTAGCTTATGTCACACCCCATCCTTTGTTAGGGAATAGGTATTCGCATGACCATTGTGTATAGCACATTTGTCAAACTACCATAGTCTACCCAACAACATATGACATGCATCCATAGATATGATATCACATAGTACCTCATCTTGGTACCCGTCGATCTTAAACTTTACCAGGCACTGTTCATTGACCATGACCTTGTGGTCATCCTGCACCCAAGCAATCTGATATGGATGTGGGTGTTTCTATCTCTTGAGCTTCAACTTTGTCAGCATCTCTTCTGACATCAAATTTTCAGTGCTTCCACTATCGATAATCACATCACAGCATTTACCCTCACACTTGCATCTAGTGTGAAATAGGCTCCTCCTTTGTTCAAGTTCATTCTCACCACTCAGTAGGACTCTTTTGTTAATCAACATTTCTCCTCTTTCAGCATCTTCTAAATTTGATGATCTGGCATCTTCATCTACATGTGCAACTCTAGCCTGGCCTTCATTCCTCCTATCTGTCCTTCCTTGGCATTGAGGACATTCAAATGCCCTATGACCTTCTTCTCCATAGTGAAAACATGTTCCACGGAAGCCTCCTCTTCTTGAACCTTGTCATCTTCCTCTTCCTCTCTGATCTCTATTATTCTGATCTTGGAAATGATTGGAATTGTTTCCTCTCTGATTTTGACTGCTACTAGCCTCATCCTTCTTTTTTGGATCTTCATTTTGGCCTCCATATGACTGTCCACCAGATCATCCACCATGACCTTTTCCATTTTGTCTACTCTGGAACTTCTTGTTTAGCTTTTCCTCCACTTTTAGGGCAAACTGGTATGCCTCCTCAATACTGTTCATTCAAACCAAATTCAGCTCCTCCTGAATGCTTAGCCTTAACCCATTAAGGTAATGGGAAACTTTCTCCTTGTCAGCTTCTACATGGGTTGTTCTGATGAGGATTCAATAGAATGCCTCTGTATACTCCTGAATAGATCTTCCTTCTTGCTTCAAACTTTGCATCTTCTTCAATAGGTCAAGCTCATAATCAATAGGAATGAACTGTCGCTTCAATTTATCCACCATCTGATCCCATCTTGTTATTTTATCTTTCCCTCTTCTATTTCACTCCAATTGAATATCTTGCCACCAGATCTTCACATGATGTTTCAGTCTAGCCTTTATGAATTTGACCCTATCAAGATCCTCAATATCTTCATACTCAAAATATTCTTCACATTCATTGATCCAGTCGATCAATTCTTCTGGGTTAAGATTTTTTGAAAATGTAGGAACCTCAACCTTAGGTTTTTTTTTTATCTTGGAAATGGCTCGAAAAAGTTTTTCTTCCTCTTGGTTCACAACTTTGACTTCTCCTTCTTGATCTTCTTCTTCGGCTTCATCCTCGCTTTTATCTCTAACATTAAGATTCATTCCTCTATGAATCTCCTCTTGCAATGCTCGCACTTGTCTCTGGAGTGCTCTAACCTCAAGTGTTACAACACCAGCTCTTCCACCACGTTCCCTTCGTGGAGGCATTTTCACGATGTGCACTGAAACCCTAACCACAGTCCTGGTGCAAACTACCTCATAGTCAGTGATCTGTTTACATGCTTAGGAACTCCTGCTCTGATACCACTTGATGAAGGGTGCTCCCCTTAATACCGCAAACACATAATAGAAATAGAGAAACAACAACAACAATATGCAAGAACAAAAAATTGGCTTCTTATTATCTCCACAAATGTGGAATTACAAACTTTTAGAATTACAATATGCAAAGCCACATGGGCATTCCCTTACAATATTTTGTAGGACAAAGCCTCGAATCAATACCCAGATCTACTACCTAGAACTACCCTAGACAACACTATGGGCCTTCTTTATATAGGCATTTTCCACTGCCTAAGAAGGTTCCAAAAATTTAGCCCTAAGGGCTGACCAAACTTAGAATTATTTTATTTTTCAATTTATTACATGAAAGTCAGCTCAAAATAACTTTTGAAACCTGAACAGAAATTTTGAAGGAAAATTATTTTCTGCCATTTTAGGTGGCCCGACTTTCAGAGACCATAAGTCATCACCAGCTGACCCGATTGACTATTATAACCCCATTTCAGAAATGCCACGAAGCGCTCTACAGGCTTAGCCAATGCAAGTGCTTGTCACCCAAATTTTTGACCTCATCTGGGGCCTCTAAAGCCTTCAAAAATGAGTTCAAAGTTTCTGTACCCTATTGCCAATACCGAAAATCTTCAATATCTTCAAAACTAGACCTAATCTAGCCATGAAACTTTGTTGGCAGGCTGATGTGACTGAGATGAACCTCCACATGTAAAATTAGAACATTTTGAGATCGTAAGACCAACTTACTAAAAATAGCAAGTTTCCATAAATAGTTGTTGTGCACAAGATAGCCCTTATTGAATACAAAAATAGAAATATTTTTGGGTGATTCAAGATTGCTCTTACACCCAGGATGCTCCTACATCACAAAAGAAGCTATCATGTTATCATTTTGGAAAATCAAGCCACACATCAAATGTTTGCAGAAGCAAAAAAAAAGATATTCCTAAATCCACTCCTAAATTTAATGGTTATTGCTATAACTGTAATAAGTATGGACATCAAGCACATGAGTCCAGATCAAATTTGACTACGACATCTAAGAAATCTTATATGGAAAAATATTATCACAATTCAAACATGCATGGACACATATCACAAGAATGTAGGACAAAGATGAAGCAAGTCTGGACACCGAAAGAATAGAACAAGAAGTATCAACTAAGAAGGAAAGGTAATGCATACACTTGGGATTACAACACTTGTGTTAATTGAACAATATGTGGTAGGTATGGACATGTAGTAGAAAATTGCATGAGAAAGAACTGGAGAGGAAGATCTCGTAATTGGACAAGTATAGGTATGGCATGTTTGCACTATCACAAGGTCGGTCACTTGACCAAAGATTGCAAAGACCGAGAACCAGAGATAAATGATGATACAAATGCAAATACAATTGAAGAAATAATGAGGATAAGAAATCAAATATGGAGAAAAGCATTAAATAAAAATTTTGGATCAAGTACTGTAGTCGATGACACATCATCCATTAGATTAGGTGATATCACCACCTCCACCTAAGAAATGAAGGTATGTATGGAACTGAATTTCAATCAGTTATATCTTACAATAGTTCCTTATATCTAGTGAATGAACACCAAATCAACATAAAATGAGATGCATTATGGTACTATATGTTTAGAACCTAAAATGTGTACAATCGGTAAAAGTATGATTGAGTAAATGTTTACTAGTTGGTGAATATTGGCAAGGTTAACCAAGTTGAAGTATCAACCGATGTACTATCTAGTATTAACCGAGCTAAAGCCTTGATGTGTTAACCGAGCCCAATTATTTTTACCGAGTTATGGTAGGTAAAGTATTTAATGTGAAACTTTGAGAGGGAAAAGAGGTTTTTGGTATAAGTATGTGATGAAGTTAGTCATTTAATCACACAATGATCACAAGAAGAATGAGAGTGACTTGAGCTATTTGACAAAATAATTTTCAGAGCATTTCACAAAGATTTAAGGAGATCCCAAGCAATTTTATCACTACTTCAAGTTAGTCCCTTAGCCACTGATTTGTTTTACTGAAATATTCATGAAGCCCTAAATTTTAGAAATAATGTCATCTTCATCTAAGGTTATGAAATTGAAGTCTAAGCGTGACAAGAAGGTCACATTAATTAGTTTCATGACCTATGATGAATCCAAATACAAGTTTCACCCTAAAATTACATCACAGATTGATCAAGTGGGTGCATTTTCTAGTATACCACCTAGGGTTTTGTTGTTGCAAGACATACATGCATATATCCTTTTTAAAGTCAGTGAAATAAGAGATTTCAAGATTCAATCTACTTACCAGGAACTGAGTGAGAATAGAAAGCTCAAGGATGAGCACAAACACCTAGAGTTGAAGGGATTGGTGAATGCCCTTTATTTCCTAAGAGAATTCAAAACATAATGGATTAGGGTTGTTCAGAGCCAAGTGCATGAAGGTATAATATGGCTAGATGAACCGGTTAAACTATCCAAGGACATTATTCATGCGGTCATTGGTTACCCTACCATCGATAAAGAAAAATCCATAAGGAATGCACTGAGAGAAGAAACTAAGAAGCTTACAAGAGCTTAATGGGATATAAGAGGAATGAGAGTTAATACAATTTTTGATTTGGAAACAAGGTTTGGAACCTATTATTGGCTATAAGATATTTCAATCGAGAAGGCCAAATAATGTAACTTATGGAGCTATAGATATTGCTTATAAGATTGTTAAGAAGGGTCTTCAATTGGACCTCACTAAGCTTCTACTGAAACAACTGGAGGAAAACATGAGAACCATTTGGGTAGAAAAGGCAAACACATGTAAGTTTGGTTCTCTACTGGTCTGTATATTTTTCTACCTGCAAAACTTATTTCCATCAATTGGTAATGTTGACTGGGATGTCAATCGACCATTTATTATGGAAATAAGTGATGTTAATCTAAATCTAGGTCAGAATTTTATTTCTATTATAGATAATTACTTTGGAAAATTCAAGGATAGGATGCATAAAAGAAGAAGGATACCAGGTCAGGTGGTAGTGAAACACGAAGAAGATATTTATTTCCTAGTGGATACTGATGCCACTCTAATAAAGTTAGTGTTGGCATGTGATGTTTTTGAGTACTGGGAATCGCTTAAGGGTTGTCATTCATGGAAACACTTATGATGGAATGATCGCATGTTGTGGAGGTTTCCACTAGAGTCACTATCATGAAAATGACTAAGTCTAGAATCAAGAAAATAGGGTACAATGCCACAGTTTTGGATAGCGATGAAGATATACAAGGTATCATGGCTTGTGAAGTTAACTGGAGGTATTTTTGGATATGCACATGCTTTAGTTTAATTAAGATCGCATGAGTTTTAGATGCCTTATGTGTGAGATACAATGTTTGGAAGGTATATGAAGACAGTAAAATAGTATATCAAGGTACATGAATAGTTGCAAAGTTTGAGGAAAGCATAATGGATATGGTAACATGCTAAGACATGTAAATTAAGTATATTTCTAAATCTTTGGTAATATAAGAGTGTCGACTCCATGTATATCATTTGTATAAGTTTCTATTATGTTTGGTATGACAATTATGCGGCTGACTGGAAGGCTAATTTTGTATAAGTATAGATTGGTTTTGTCAAAGTGAAGTATAGATGATTATGATGATGGAATAAGTTCACAAATACAAGAGCAGAGATCAGATGGAAGATCAGTAAGAGGCTGAGCTACAATTAGAACTATCTAATCAAGATAAGTGCTTGTATTGTTCCCCTTTTGAGAATTATTTTGGGACAGTATTGATTGTAAGAGCAGTGTGTTCACCACCTTTAACCAGGTGTTTTTGTATACCCCTAATAGGGTTTTTTTAATCCTCTAACAAGGAAATGTACTATGTAATAATCAGCTCCTAACAGGGCTAGATATCCTAACAGGGACATTATATTTTAGTGCATATTTGTGGGTACCATCCCCACAAGGGTTTTCCCTTTGGCCAGGGTTTCCTCAAGAACAAAACATGGTGTCATGAGTAATGTGTTATGATTATATGTTCTTTATATTTATGCATTACTTTGGATTGTTTATAATTGTTTAAAGTTGAACTCAAAGTTCTGTAATATTAATTCACCCCCCCCCCCCCTCTCATTATTACCTAATCCTAACAATTGGTACCAAAGCTTCTGGCCCTTTGAGAGAAATCTTAATAGCCTAAGGGAGATCAAAATGGATTCACAAGATTTACAAGTAAACTTTGAAGCTGTACTTGAAGATTTGGATAAGATGAAAGCTGAAAATGGTGAACTAAAGTTCAAATTAAGAAGAGCGGAAGGTTTCATGAGGAATCTTAAAGAATAGCTTGAGATGGTGAAAAATCAGAGACAAGACCTTATGGAGAAAATCAAAGAAGGTTCAGACAATGATATATCAGATAAAGTAAAGAAGCCAAAGAAAGAAAAACAACAAATCAATCTCTTGATGATCAAGGTGATTCAACATGAAAAGGATGAAAGAAACAAAGTTGAAAAGTCACTAAAAGAAGCTAATCTGCAGATAGGAAATATGAAGACTAAACTTGACCATTACAAGGATAAGTGTTAGGAATTAGATAATTATAATGAGATCATCAAAGGGGAACTCATTCAAACCATACTACTCATTGAGAAGTTAGACATAAGAAATGACAAGAATGGTGAACAAAGAAAAAACCAAAAGTCTAAAGGAGACATGAGTGGACCCAATGAAGCTAGAATTTCAAAAACTCAAGAAGAATCAAAAGAAGCCAAGAATGAGGAAAGTCTTATTCCTAATGAAAGGACTACAAATGAAGATCCTAGAGAATAGTTCAAACCCTTCAGAGGTAGATGTTTCAGATGCAACAAAGTTGGACACATGAAAAGAGACTGCAGAAGTAAAGGTAACTCTAAACCCTTTACCAGCTACTGTTTGAATTGCTATGAGTATGGCCACAATAAAGTAGACTATAGAAAACCTGATCAATCTAGGTATAAGAAAGACTATATCAAAGAAGAAACTACAGCCAAGATTACATGTCAGAAATGTAATAACTTTGGGCACACAGCAAGGTATTGTAAGCTATAGACCAGTCAAGACAAAAGAAGACCACCCATCTGTTTCAAATGTAAAAATCCAGGTCACATTTCAAATTTTTGTAGATACAATGGAGATTAAAATAGAAGAGGACCAAGGAGATCTAATGAACCAAAAGCACCACCACCTATAGTTATAAGGAAGAATACTAGTGACAGTGGTAAAATCCTAAATGATTACATAAATGAAAACAAAAAGTCAGAGGATGAGAAGATATGGCAAGTAAAAGTTATAAATAAGGCAATGGTTCAAGGAGAGACAGCTTATGATGTTGTGTCTTCTCATGATGAATTATTTGAGGCATCAACCTATAAGGCCTCATGACCTTATGGGGAGCATTGGATACAAACAATAGAAATTATCCAGCCCCTATATAAGTGGAGTAAGCTCATGCTTAGTTATGATTTTTTCAGATGTTTTGGAATATGTGGATAAGATCGCAACATTTAAGGATTCATCTTCTATGTTCGTGAGTTTTGCACTAAATAAATGGTATGCAAAGTTGAGCTACCTACATTTAATTCACACACTCAACTTGAAAAGGATAAAATACTTGAGATATTTCATTTACACACCATTTTTTGATCAGCGATTAAGGAGAGTAGAAGTGTGAAAGCAGAGCAGTAATCGAGTTAAGTGATTTTGCGTTCGTGTGAAACCAAACATTAGATCCAATTTTTTAAGGTATTTAGACCTAATCTTTCATAGTAATCATGGATGCACCAGTGATATATGATTTTGTAGACATACCTAACTATAAATTCAGGCGGCATCCATACAAATCTTGTGAAGATATTAGGGCATACATTTACTACAATTATGAGACCATTGGAGATGTTAACATCTATAGTGAATTAGACAGTATGATAGAAGCTAATGGATCTTTGGTAGAAGATTTCAAACACCTGAAAGATTAATCAATCCTTAAGTTAACCCATCTCACAGAATTCTTAGAGGTTGAATGGTTTAAGATCATTCTTAGTAGAATTCATGACCAATTTTAATGGATTGGTGAGAAACCTGTACAAATTTGTGCACAAATGATTCATGAGATCACAGGCCTTGAAAATGAAGGAGGCCTAGGTGTGGCTGAAAAAAATCTAAGGAAATAGGCATAAACCCGAACTCATTTTAAATGGAATAAGAGAGGGATGATAACAAATGATATATACTTATAGTATGTCAGATTAATAGCAATGTTTATAGTTATGAATTGTTTCACAGTAGCATGTCAAACTCTATTTCTACTGGAGTTATCATGATGACCTATAGAATGGTTAAGGAAAACAAACGATACAATCTTTGTAAAGTTTTGGCACAACAGTTTTGGAAAATGTTAATATTATTAAGAAAGACAAATCCAAAGCATTTAGGTTTGGATCATTACTAGTTAACATGTATATTCATATCATTCATAACTTTGCTAGCATGCATCCCAGAGCATGGAAGAATGATGTACCCACTGGAATTAAAATCTTAGAAAGCTATAGAAGGAAGAAGAAGGGCTGGGTAGATGGAGAGTTGTTTGCTATGACAAATATACTACAAAGGTAGATGAAATAAAGGTACAAGATTGTTATAAGTAGTGGTTGTTGTTGCACCAAAAGATCGACCTGTTAATGCTCGATACAACCACTAAACTTATAGAAGACACAAGAGGTGGTTAAACCATGTCATGAATCCCAAGGGGAGCACTGACCATTTTTCCAATAATCTCCCCCTCAACGTTACCCAAGGAGATTCGAACCTGTGACCAAGCTCTGATACCCTTGTTACAAGTAGTGGTTGTCATTGCACCAAAAGATCGACTTGTTAATGCCTGATACAACCACTAGACTTATAGAAGACACATGGGGTGGTTAAACCATGTCATGAATCCCGAGGGGAGTGCTAACCATTTTTCAAACAAGGATACTAGAAGAGATAGTGGAAAAATATGAAGACACTATATGATTCATGGTTGAGACAGATTGTGTCTACTTTGAGGCAGTTGAGCCTAGAACCAAATGGTGTTATCCTATGGGATATGAGGTAAGCGATGAAGTTCTAACCATGCAAGTGGAACATGTATTAGCAGCAGAAAAAGACCCTACCCAAGCAAGATGGGGTACTTACAGAGAGAAATATAAGAAAGTAAGAGAAGAACAGGAAAAGGTAACAAGAAAAACAAAGGTCAGCAAAATTATTGAAGACATTACTGTGAAGGTGGGAATCACTAAGGAGTAGTTGAAAAAAATAAGGGCTAAAATGGAGGCATCTTCTAGCACAGCTATTGATGCACCTAATCCTTCTAAGGAAGAGAAATCAATAGTTCCTACTATTACCATTGTTGATGCGCAAGAAGAACAAATTCAAGAAGTTATGCTTGCATTCATCCCTAGAAGATCTTCTAGGACAGGTAGGCAGATCAGTCCAAATGAAAAAGAGATAGAAGAAAAGAGGAAGAAAAAGAAAGAGAAGACAACAGAAAAATAGGAAGAGAAAATGGTCCAAAAGACTCCATAGTCCTTGTGGAAACTAGATATCAAAGCACTACAGAAAAGGGTTATTAAAGATGGAAATATGATATCTATAAATAGATACTATGAGAGATATAACCCTAAGGATCAAGCAATCATTGAGGACACTATCATTGAGAATTTGTTAGTTTTCAAAAGAATTTTTTGGAAATTGAAGCTAGTGTCCCCAAAGATCTATACAGTAAGATGGAAATTAGAAAATAGTTAGCACACTCAGAGGATGAGAACATAAGAAACAAGACAATTGTTGATATGTTGTTGGTTGTGTCTATTCAAGAAAGAGAAAGAATCATAAAGGCATTGAAACCCCTTCTAAGAAAAAATACCAGACTAGTCAAGATCATGGCTAGAAGATATGACGAAGTAATCAAAGACACCCAAAGGGCATTAGACCAAGTTCTAATGCATGAAATGCCTAAAAAGGTGTCACTTGCTAAGACTATTAAACCTATATCATTGGGTTTAGGATAGAGCTCACAGGCAGTTGATGAGAGTGCTCAAGTTGACTTTCAACCAGACTTCTTTGTCACTGGTGTTCCTATTAGCCTTAACACTTTGTAGGACATAAATGATCCATTCATGGACAAGACGGTCAATGTGATGGAGGTTGAAGATCAAGAACAAATAGAAGAAAGGAAATTAGAAGAGAAACTAGAAGAAAGAGTACAGGAGGAGTTATAGTAAGAAGAACATCAAGAAAAATAACCTAATTCAGAGGAAACCACTGAAATCAAACCGGATGCATCCCTATTGTTGGAAAGTGTGGCCAAACTAGTCAGCTCTAATGTAGATAATATGGATGAAGATGAGATGATGAAACTTTCATTTATGGATTTTGCTAAAGCTAAGGAGAGATCAGTTCAGAAAGGAGACAAGAGAGCTAAGGAAATGGTGAGGGTTGTAGAAATAGAAAACAAGCTACTTCCCTCACCTATTATCCTAAAAGAGAAGGATGAGGTTGAAAACCTCAGTATAGTATTGACTAGCTTTGACAATCATTTTGACTCATTACTAAAAACAACAGAGGAGAAGGCTGAAAAGAAATTCTTGGAGAAGAAGTTGAGTGAAGTTCATAAGTCCATTTCATGGGACTTAGACATTCTAAAGGCTACCACTCTTAAAGCCAAGAGTTGTGTAGCATAATAGCCATTATATAAATCCTTGCAAATATTTAAAGAAAATTGAGGAGGCCATAGCCAAAGATAGGGCTAGTCTTGACAGCATAGTGGACAGTTGTGAATCATCTTCACAAACTATGGAAGAGATAGAAAAGGAGACATCCAAACTACTGGAGAAAATAGGTATACTAGAAATGGAGAAAGGGAGAGTTGCAGATAGATTTGGTTCATTAAGAAACTTATTGACTCCCAAGCTCTTAATATTGGAGACTCATCTTTTTGAGATGACAAAGGTTGACAGTTGAATGATAGTACCCACTCTCACTGAGCTTAAGGTAGTAGAGACAGTATCATATTCACTTAATGGATTAATCCATGTCAGTGAACTACTAATTACTTCATGGATTGAGGAAGTTAAGACCTTGGAAATCTCCTTCCAAGATGTCCTAAATCTGGTGAGTAAGCACTAAACCATTTGTTCTTAAGTCCTACAATTTTTTGTATATCTTTTCCATTTATTTCAAAGGGAGAGGAGTAAAAAGGAAAATGAGGAAGAGATTTATATACTAAATAATAATAATAATAAAAAGAGAAGGTAAAAAAAGGAGTTTCTTTGCGACACTTAGTCATTTTTTCTAAGTGTTGCCATCAATGCCAAAGGGAGAGATTTTTGGCATGTGATGTTTTTGAGTACTGGGAATTACTTAAGGGTTGTCATTCATGGAAACACTTATGATGGAATGATCACATGTTGTGGAGATTTCCATTGGAGTCACTGTCATGAAAATGACTAAGTCCAGAATCAGGAAAATAGGGTACAGTACAATAGTTTTGGATAGCAATGAAGATATAAAAGGTATCATGGATTGAGAAGTTAACTGGTGGTATTTTGGGATATACACATGCTTTAGTTAAGATCGTATGAGTTTTGGATGCCTTATGTGTGAGATACAATGTTTGAAAGGTATGCAAAGATAGTAAAACAATATATCAGGGTACATGAACAGTTGTGAAGTTTGAGGAAAGCATAATGGATATGGTAACATGCTAAGACAAGTAAATAAAGTATACTACCAACTCTTTGGTAATATAAGAGCATTGACTCAATGTATATCACTTGTATAAGTTTCTATTATGTTTGGTATGACAATTATGAGGCCGACTGGAAGCTAATTCTATATAAGTATAGATTGGTTTTGTGAAAGTGGAGTATGGACAATTATGATGATGGATTAAGTTTGTGAATACAAGAGAAGAGATCAGATACAAGATCATTATGAGGCCGAGCTACACTTAGAACTATCTAATCAAGATAAGTGCTTGTATTTTTCCCCTTTTGAGAACTATTTTTGGGACAGTATTGATTGTAAGAGCAGTGTGCACACCACCTTTAACCAGTTATTTTTGTATAACCCTAATAGGGTTTTTGTAATCGTCTAACAAGGAAATGTACTATGTAACAATTAGCTCTAATAGGGCTAGATCTCCTAACAGGGACATTATATTTTAGTGCATATTTGTGGGTATCATCCTCACCGGGTTTTTCCCTTTGGCCATGGTTTCCTCAAGAACAAAACATGGTGTCATGAGTAATGTGCTATGCTTATATGTTCTTTATATTTGTAAATTAATTTGGATTTTTTATAATTATTTAAAGTTCAAATCAAAGTTCGGTAATACTGATTCACCCCCCCTCTTAATATTACCTAATCCAAATAGGTAGTTGAGTCGAGGACTACTTGGTGACCCCCAATGGGCTACAAACTAGATATTGACCAAGCTTCTAGATCAATAAAGGCAATATTGGCCTAACCCAAATATCCAAAATCTACTAGGATCAAAACCTATGAGGAGGCTAAGCTAAGAATAAAGATGGATCTAGTTAGAGTGAAACTAAGAAAAAAATTCAAAAAGATGATGGAAACACTGGTAAAAGAATTTGGAGATGATGATGAAGAAGAATCAATAGCTAATTCAGTTGAGGAAGAAACCAAGGAAGAAATTTTAATTGGAAATAGTGAACATGAGGAGGATACTGAATTGGATAAGGATATTCAAGCTACACTAGTAAAGGCCATAGGAAAGAGGAAACAAGAAGAAACACCTACAAGAGAAAGAACAAGATCCTCAATAGCTACTTCTCCACCCCTAAAGAAAGGAATTGTAAAAATTACAAGGCCAACTCCCACTAAAACATATCAAAAGAAGAAGAGACGTGCCCAAGTCACCACTGAATAACCTAAGAAAAGGAGAAGGTTGATAAGAGACAAAGATGATGTAGATTCCAAGGAAGAATATGATCAAGGTAAATTTAAGGTTGTGGTAAATAAAATTCAGTAGGTAGATGAGTTAGCTAATAATATAAAGGAATCAGAGCATCTAACTCACCCTAAGATGAGTTGGTATGTATATATGACTACCGAGGATCAGGAGAAAATAGAAGAACTTGTCATTCAAATGATGATCAAATTTGAGAGAGTACCTATTGAATTTTTGAAATATGCTCCTAAGGAATTATATGAGGAAGTGTCAGCCAAGTGGACATATCCCTTTCATACAAAGAAAAAAATGAGGGAACACTCATTGGTTTTAGCGATGTCTACTTTATCTATTTTTGAGATAGAAGAATTTATGAAGTAATATTCCAAATGATTTTTGATGAAGGGTAGAGCATGATGAGACAATTTATTGTCTCTATTTTTTTAATAATATTTATACTTTTTTGACACTCATTATGCTTTGATAAGACATTTCTAAATCATTTATGAACCTATACCTATGTGAACTTGTGATAAGTACAACTAGAGCCGCAAAGACTATGGGTAGTTAGAATAACATGTTTTATTGATTATTATATATATAATATAGTACTTCATATAGATACTTTAATATATGCTCTCATATTTGAGTAGGAGTTGAAATTTTGACTTGTATATATATACCAAGTGCTACTAACCTACCAGGTAAGTAAGGAATAGTACAAGAGTGGTGTAACCACATTTAACAAGGAGCAGTACAAGAGTGGTGCAACTACATTAAAGAAGGAACATTAGAGGATCAGCCATGGTGGAAGAAGCCAACATGATTCTGAGGATTATGCCGCTACTAAAAAGGAGATATCATTCGAGAGGATATAGGAAACAGTTCTACTATATTTCATTAGTGTTGTTATTCTGTTATCTACACTTATTGTAATATGGTGTGGTTGTTATATCTCCTTATTTGGAGAGATTTAATCAGAATTTTATGTTATGCTTTCAATAAGCATCAATCCTTTATAAAAATATATTTGAATGAGAAAATATATTTGAATGTTGTGTTCAGCATAACATAGTTACTCTTTTTTGTTCTTCATGTAGTATTCAATTAATATGTAATTAGTTAAGGAGAATATAATGGAAGAGTGATTTTGAAGTATCTTCTATGTTAGTAGTTAGCAGAAGCCAACCAAGGGGGCCCACTTGGGAGCTGGATTAGATTAAGATAGAGTAGAATTACTTTCTGCATTTTCTTTTCTTTCAAGTAGAAGTTACTGTTTTACTCTTACAACACTTGTAGAGATTGACATAGTGAATGTTTTGAGTCGTTAGACAGTCTTAGAATAAGTTCACAAGCTTTCTACAATAATTTCATTAAGTAGTCAAGTGTGTTTACTTTCTTGCAGCAATAGCATAGGTTTCTTTCATGCATTTTATCTTCTTGCAGCATAGGTATTATGACTCTTAGAGGAACTTAGTGCACAAACGGTGTTGTCCCATTTCAAGTCTACATCCCTGGGTTGACAATCTAAATGCATTTCATGATGGGAAAATTTAGTATGAATATATTATTCCTAAGAGAGACAATGGCATGATTATCATTACCTATTGTGAGACTGTTCATTTTTGGCATCATTGTCGGGGATGTTATCAAACTAGGAACCTTAATGAGTCATTTATTTTTTAGACTAGTTTCTTATTTTTAGTCAACACAAAGTAGTTGTGAGCTTGCTTCATAATTTCATCAACTTACTTACATGCATCAAAGAAGGCGAGATGTTCATGGCAGATTTCTTCAAAAAGAACCTATTAAACTAAAAGAAGAATTTGAAGAGCTTGAGTTACCATTTCTTGATACAAGTCCTTAGTTTTCTGCATCATCTTCAACAGAAGGAGATCCTCATGATCCATTTGACCTTCATCCTTTTGCAGAAATATTAGACAGTTTCCTCAATAATTGCAATCCAGAACCACCTGTTGACCAAAATCTTTTGGTTAATAATACTTTCCAGCTGTAGTTTCATTAACCAACACCTCCACTAATGGTAGCTCCTACATTTCCATTTCCTATCCCAAGTCTTATCAATAATCCTAACCTCAAGAACATACCTGCTTCAACACTTCCAAAGTTCCATGGACTTATTATAGAGGATCCTGACACCTTTTTGTTCGAGTTTGACATACTATGTCAAAATTTTGACTATAATACTTACAGTCATAAGCTTAAGCTATTTCCAGCGACACTGAAGGAGTCATCTCTCAAATGGTTCATGGGATTAGGATAAAATATAGTAACTGATTGGGAAAGAATGAGAGATTTATTTCTAAGGAAGTATAAGGAATACTGCAAAGGAGGTGATTCAAAAGCAGATGACATCTTCTATATGTCATAGAAAGAAGATGAGACACTCAAGGACTACATATCATACTTCTTATATAACTTGCAAAAGAACCCTCAACATGCATTGCAAGAGGATTCACAAAAGCTAATATTTCTAAGAGGAGTGAATGACAAATGCCTAGAAGCATTGGACCTCATGGCTAGAGGAGATATATCTCAATCTTCCTGGGATGACCTTAAGAAGATTTGTTTGAACTATTCTAGACCAAAAATAAAGAAAGGAAGGGGATTACGTCCAACATTGGCAAAAGGAAGTGGATTTGGTATTTCAAAGATAGAAATTTTAAACATGTTTTCAAACTTTAAGAAAGGCATCATTAATGATGTCGCTACACACCTGGACACAATGACTGCCAAGAAGAAGCATGCAGATGTAAAGGCGTAGCTAGCCAAATATTGTCCCCATTGTTGTAAACAAAAGAAGGATTATCAATGCAAGTTGGTCACAAAATTAGAGAATCAACATCTTCCAATTAAATACTTAAAGATAGAAGGAGAGGATGAGAAAGTGTTCTTTGTCGCTCAACATCAGCCATGGGCCATGAGACAAGGTATGCCTCAAGAACCATTACAAATTTCAAATCCTTATAATATTTAGTAGCAAAATTGGAATATCCAAAGTCCTCTACAATATAATCAACCTACTTGGAATAATGCCTGGCCTAATAATCAACAGAATCAATGGTATCCTCCACAACAACCCCAATGGACATAATTTCCAAACTAATGGAAACAACAACAAGGGAATTGGCAGCCCACTAACCAGTGGAGAGGACCTCAACAATGGCCTAATCCAAATCTTGGATATCCACCTTTTCCACCTCCAATAAACACACCTACAACAATTCCACCACCTCCAAACATAGGTCCTCAAAAGAAGACATAGTTATGTGCTCAACCATAGCTGAATCCCAATAGTCAACAACCACATCAGCAAATGTATGCTACTGATTCTCAGTAGTACTCTGTCGATGCACTCAACATAGCCAATATATACTTAAGATCAGGTACTACCTTGCCTATACCTGGCCCACCTCTTATTACTGAAGTTCCAGAACTTCATGTTGCATCAGTACCAATTCCAGAGAATGCTTTGCCAAATATTGTTGCACCAGATAATGTTTCCTATTCAGCTAATGTTCACACATTAGTTATGTTGGCAATGAGGCTGAGTTAGATACTTAGATGTTGTCATTATGGAAACATATGATCTATATGAAGATTGCAGATGACAGAGAGCAAGTGTGACAAAGTGCAAAGAAAAATTGTCTAAGTATGAGATAGTGTTTTTCCCAGTGCACCCAGAGATAGTTTTGATTAGCGATGGCAATTGGAGTAAGTTCAGTGCTTGCAAAATTGAACATAGATACTATGATGACTATTGAAGACTCACCTAAGAGTGCAAGTCAGTATGACATGTACGGAAGAAGTTATGATAGTTTTACCAGAGATAGTGTTAAGCTGACAGGACAGTATATGAAGATAGAATTGGTAAAGAGTTAAGGGATTATTTTGTTTATCAAAATAATGTCTTAATAATATAAAGTGATGAAATCCTAGATGTTAACCATTGGGTTAATAGATATTTTTTAATAATATTTTGTAAATCCAACTGTAAGAGTTATTAATCTTAATAACTTGTATAAATATAAGGAATTTTGGAATGAGAAAAATATATAGAAATAGAAGTAAGAATTGTAATAATATAAATGATATAGTGAATATACATGTGAAGAGATACTGATGTGAAGTTGTGAAAGAAAGTAAAGTAGCATAAGGTTATGTACCTAGCCCTATTTTGTAATCACTAATCATTGTACATTACTTGTTTGGGTAGTGGGCTCATCTTGTAATCATTGTATTTTGCACTACCAACTCTTAGTAGAGTTGAGGCTTCTAACAAGGCCTAAAGTGCATTAATCAGGACTGCGACACTATATACATGTAATAGTCCCCTAAAAGGGTCAACATCATTAACAGGATACTTTTGATTGGTGAATCTCTGTGGGTACCATCCCCACCAGGGTTTTCCCTTGGCCAGGGTTTCCTCAAGAACAAATAATGTGTTATGAGTTCATTTTCTTTACTATTATGCATATTCTTTAATGTTCTATGTTATACATGTATCAAGATAATCTGTTATATCCATAATTGGGCTAAAGTAAAAGTTTTTGGAATACTGATTCACCCCACTACAATATTTGGGGTTGAATTTCGAGGCCACAACAATTTGTGTATGTTTTTTGTAATTTTTTTTGCAAGTGCACCCGACGGTGTTGTAATAGTGATGCTAGTTGTCATAATTGCGATACTCATTTAGCTATAAACAAAAAAGAAAAGAAAAAGGAAGTGTCATTTATAATTTGTGAATTCGAAGAGCTGTCACAAAGACAACACTGCATTTCTGTGTGGCGCGAAGAGGGCATCTGAGTTTGGCATGCACGAGCGAAGAGGCTGGCACCATTTGGGAAGAGAGCACTGGCACTTGAGGTAGGCATTTGAGCTTTGTCTTCTCATTAACTCAATTTTAGTGGCATTGTTTATTTGATAGCATTGTTAATAGTGGCATTGTTTACATCTTAATTAGCATTTGGAATGCTCGATGAACCACGAGCTTTGAGAGGTACGACATCATTGCTATTACCTTCAAGGCATTGTGTGAAGTGTTTGATCTCTCTTTATTTGTTTTGTTGTTGATATTCACTATGTGGTACTCCTTATTTATGATCATTTCATGAGGAAATATCTTGATGGCTCCTAGGCTGCAAGCTAGGGCATCATACATTGTTCATAAGCTCGCTATTTAATATTGGCATTGTTTACATCTTTTCATTTGGAATGCTCGATGACCCATGAGCTTTGAGAGCTAGGGAATCATTTCTATTACCTTCAAGGCATTGTGTGAAGTGTTTGATCTCTCTTTATTTGTTTTTCTGTTGATATTCACTAGGTGGTACTCCCTATTTATGATCATTTCATGAGGAAATTTCTTGATGGCTCATGGGCTGCAAGCTAGGGAATCATACATTGTTTATGAGCTCGCTATTTAATACTGGCATTGTTTACATATTTTCATTTGGAATGCTTGATGACCGGAGAGCTTTGAGAGCTAGGGCATCATTTCTATTACCTTCAAGGTATTGTGTGAAGTGTTTGATCTCTCTCTATTTGTTTTGTTGTTGATATTCACTATGTGGTACTCCCTATTTATGATTATTTCATGAGGAAATGTCTTGATGGCTTGCGGGCTTCAAAATAGGGCATCATACATTGTTTATGAGCTCATTGTTTAATACTAGAATTGTTTAAATCTTTTCATTTGGAATGCTTGATGACCTGCGAGGTTTGAGAGCTAGGGCATCATTGCTATTACCTTCAAGGCATTGTGTGAAGTGTTTGATCTCTCTCTATTTGTTTTGCTATTGATATTCACTATGTGGTACTCCTTGTTTATGATCATTTCATGAGGAAATGTCTTGATGGTTCGCAGGCTGCAAGCTAGGACATCATACATTGTTTATGAGCTCACTATTTAATACTGGCATTGTTTACATCTTTTCATTTGGAATGCTTGATGACCCGTGAGCTTTGAAAGTTGCGACATCATTGCTATTACCTTCAAGGCATTGTGTGAAGTGTTTGATCTCTCTCTATTTGTTTTGTTGTTGATATTCACTATGTGGTACTCCTTGTTTATGATCATTTCATGAGGAAATGTTTTGATGGCTCATGGGCTGCAAGCTAGGGCATCATACATTCTTTATGAGCTCACTATTTAATACTGGCATTGTTTACATCTTTTCATTTGGAATGCTTGATGACCTGTGAGCTTTAAGAGCTAGGGCATTGTTGTTATTACCTTCAAGGCATTGTGTGAAGTGTTTGATCTCTCTCTATTTGTTTTGTTATTGATATTCACTATGTGGTACTCCCTGTTTATGATCATTTCAGAGGATATCTTTTGATGGCTTGTGGGTTACAAGCTTGGGCATCATACATTGTTTATGAGCTCATAGTTTAATACTAGCATTATTTACATCTTTTCATTTGGAATGCTTGATGACCTGTGAGCTTTGAGAGCTAGGGAATCATTGCTATTACCTTCAAGGCATTTTGTGAAGTGTTTGATATCTCTCTATTTGTTTTGTTGTTGATATTCACTATGTGGTACTCCCTATTTATGATCATTTCATGAGGAAATCCTTTGATGGCTCGTGGGCTACAAGCTAGGGCATCATACATTGTTCATGAGCTCACTATTTAATACTGGCATTATTTACATCTTTTCATTTGGAATGCTCGATGACCCATGAGCTTTGAGAGCTAGGACATGGTTTCTATTACCTTCAAGGCATTGTGTGAAGTGTTTGATCTCTCTTTATTTGTTTTTCTCTTGATATTCACTATGTGGTACTCCCTATTTATGATCATTTCATGAGGAAATGTCTTGATAGCTCATGGAATACAAGCTAGGGAATCATACATTGTTCATGAGCTCACTGTTTAATACTGGCATTATTTACATCTTTTTATTTGGAATGCTCGATGACCCGCGAGCTTTGAGAGCTAGGGCATCATTTTTGTTACCTTCAAGGCATTGTGTGAAGTGTTTGATCTCTCTTTATTTGTTTTGTTGTTGATATTCACTATGTGGTACTCCATGTTTATGATCATTTCATGAGGAAATGTCTTGATGGCTTGTGGACTGCAAGCTAGGGCATCATACATTGTTCATGAGCTCATTGTTTAATATTGGCATTGTTTACATGTTTTCATTTGGAATGCTCGATGCCCTGTGAGCTTTGAGAGCTAGGGCATCATTTCTATTACCTTCAAGGCATTGTGTGAAGTGTTTGATCTCTCTTTATTTGTTTTGTTGTTGATATTCACTATGTGGTACTCCCTCTTTATGATCATTTCATGAGGAAATGTCTTGATGGCTTGCAGGCTACAAGCTAGGACATTATACATTGTTCATGAGCTCACTATTTAATACTGGCATTGTTTACATCTTTTCATTTGGAAGGTAGGCATTTGAGCTTTATCTTCTTATTAAATCAATTTCAATGGCATTGTTTACATCTTAGCATTTCGAATGCTCAATGACCTACAAGGTTTGAGAGCTAGGGCATTGTTTCTATTACCTTCAAGGCATTGTGTGAAGTGTTTGATCTCTCTTTATATATTTTTATATTGATATTCACTATGTGGTACTCCCTGTTTATGATCATTTCATGAGGAAATGTCTTGATGGCTCACGAGCTGCAAGCTAGGGCATCATACATTGTTCATGAGCTCACTGTTTAATACTGGCATTGTTCATGAGCTCATTGTTTAATATTTGGCATCATGCAAACATACATTAATACACTTATTGATTTGAATTTGAGCTCAGGCATCATGCAATGTTAATGATGTCATTGCATGCATGTTGTTGTTGTGCACCATATATTGTTTTATACACTGTTTATTTCATTGAGACCATGAGCTTGGAATTTGTAATGTATTTTCTATTATTGGATTAATGCTACCATGTTGTTGAGTCTATGTAAGACTTGTAAGGTTTTACCTCAAAATTTAGCAGTAATAAAATATGGACATCAAATAGGGACATCAGTAATAAAATAATACACTTACTATTTTGAATTTGAACTTAGGGATCATGCAATGTTATTGTTCTCATTCCATGCTTGCTGTTGTTGTGCACCATAACAGTGACAAGAATGCAATGTTATGAAATTTTGGGATTAAATTGGTGAGTTTGTATACTTTCTCCATTTTAAACTAACCTATGACTTCAAAGGAGGAATTATGAAATATAGTTGTAGGTGGTTATCTCTTCTATAATGATGGAAATATATCACTCCTCATGTTATTATCAAAATTAAATTCAAATATTTCTCAAAACATTTATTCTTATAGAATTAAGATATCCTTATCTCAATAAATAAAACAATCTTGCATAATAGCTTTTGAATCACATTAACACACATCCATGTTCTATAACATAGTTTGTTTTAGAAGTGTATGGCTTGACTATGCACATGAATAATTGTAGATGAGGATCAATAATAGGGTGTCAGGCATTTCTTAAATCCTTTGGATCTAACCCCATATTTTCCTTCCTTCCAGGTTTTGGATCATACAAGAGCATACTGGATTGAACCCTATGTCAACACTTCATTACTTCAGGCAATGTTTGGTACCTTCATTATTTATCTTCATCCCAAATTATGTTTGCAATCATTCATATTCTTCTGAAAGTTGGCTATTAGTGACCATATAGGACCATTCTTGATGTTTTTGGGTCATTTGATGGAAAGATGTAAATAGGGACATCAGTAATAAAATTTGTTTTGTTGTGCATATACCTTCTCTGATCAACTCTGATATGCACAGGTGATGAACATTCATATTTTCCTAAGCAGTACTGTGAGCTTTCCTTCCAACACATGTACTATTGTGAAAATCATCACAAGTCCATTTGTTGTAGGAAAGCTCACAATACACATGTCTGGATGTCTGCATGTTTTTCACCTGTTCATATAACAAATGATGAATGCTCAATTGTTGTAATGGCAATGCATTAGAACCATCCATATAGAACCTTTTTTATTTATGTTCATCCACTTATGTATGTTTGCATTCATTTATATTCTTCTAAACATTGGCTATTAGCGACCATATATGACCATTCTTTGTGTTTTTCGGTCATTTGATGAAAAAATGTAAATAGGGACATGAGTAATAAAATATGGATTGTTTTCATTGCATGCTTTCTATTGTTGTGCACCATATATTGTTTTATACACTATTTATTTCATTGAGACTGTGAGCTATTATAGTTGATTGTATTCTTTTGGGGTCTGATCTATTGTAGTTGTTTCTTTTGACATAGATAAACATGACACATTTTGTTGGGCTGATTGGGTTGGCCTGGTACCATTTACATGGCCTGGTACCATTTACATGGCCTGGCTAGATATTAAATAGTGAGCTCATGAACAATCATCCTACTGCTTACACTGCAATTTCTATGTCCACTTACAATAATAAATTACAGAGTTTCACTGCAATTTCTATGTCCATTTCCATTAAAATATATCACTCCTCCTGTTATATAGGCATAATAAAACAATCTTGCATAATAGATTTTGAATCACATTAACACACACCCATGTTCTGTAGCATAGTTCATTTTAGAAGTGTATGGCTTGAGTATACACATGCATAATTGTAGATGAGGGTCGGTAATAGGGTGCCAAACATTGCTTAGATCATTTGAATCTAACCCCATCTTTTCCTTCTTTGTAGGTTTTGGATAATACAAGAGTATACTGGATTGAAGCCTAGGTCAACACTTCATTACTTCAGGCAATGTTTGGCACCTCCATTATTTATGTTCATCCACTTATGTATATTTGCATTCATTCATATTCTTCTGAAAGTTAATCTTTATGAGCTCAAATTCAAAATAGTAAGTGTACTATTTTATTACTGATGTCCCTATATATTGTCATTGACAGTCATGGATGGGAGATGTTCCTAATATCAATGAGATGGATGAGATGGATGAAGAAGAATATCAATGACATGAATGAAATGTACAATAATGCCAGATGTTTGGCATGTTCTAAGGATTATTTTATATGTACTACTCTTATTCACCTTGTTTTATATGTCCTACTTATATATTTATCTTTGATCTTTTGTTAAGAGAAATTTCATTCTAAAAGAGTGTATTTTATCTCTATATGCTTAAACAACTTCACTAGTTAAGAGTGTTCTCATTTGTAGTGGGCATGACAAGAATCAAATCACTTGAAAGACACCATTATTTAGACATGCACAAATTAGTGGCGTGATTAAGCAAATTTCCTTTCTTTACAATTGCATGGTTGTCTTTGGTTTGTCATTTTGTTTTGAGTGTCTAGTGATTTAAACCAAAGACTTCAACTTAGCCAAAAAATGTGCAAGTATACATTAGTATGTTTCTTTTTATTGTAATTATAATTAGTATGAATGAACAAAATAATGACAATGCAATATTTGTGATAATGCAATAGTTGTCGAAATAGCATCGATGACTTCGGTAAATGTGCCTATGTGTCAATGTGGTATTGGTCCATGCATGTTGAAGACATCATGCACAACAAGTAATCCTGGGCATCAATTTTGGGTTTGCCCAAATAGGGAAAAGGTCTATATATTTCATAATTATATTTTTATGTTTTAAAATAATGTGACAACTACTCATTTTATGAAGAACTGATGTACATTTGGTATTGTCAGGGAAATACTGGATGTCAATACTTTCAGTGGGTTGATCAAACCACATTTACATCTACCAAATTTCATTGTCTCATAAGGCGCATCAAATGATCCACTTTCTATAATCTAAGTCTCTTAGCGCGGTTCACCAAGAAGAATACTTCTCCCAAGTCATCACTGACACCATAGTGATTTGCGAATCTCCAATGTGCAAGTTTTTCACATCACTCTCTCGACATCACACCTAACTCATTCAAAACTATGGCAAAAATGGTAGATGATCCCATTGATCCATCACAACCTGATCTCAACAACAACGCAAAGAGTATCTTGATTCTGTCTTCAAGCTGATCAATGCACAGTCTACTCAAACTCCAAGTCAAGTCATTGTTACACTCCATAGGAATAAATCACATCAAATTCAAACCAAAGAAGTCAAGAAGTCACTCGAATCAAATCCAAATGCAATCAAGTCCGCATATATCCCATGAGCACATCAGGAAGAATGCATCTCTAATCACCACACTAGCTTCTTGTGCTGGAGCCATCACTATCACAAGTCTTGATTCGGTAGGATCCATTCAAAATCCAAGTCTCTAGACTCAACTCAATATTCTACGATCCGCTACCAAATCTACTGCAAAGTTATCTCTGAATGATCCATAACCAAATCATGAGCAGGAACTAGATCTGCAAGAACACCGTTCTGAATCAAAAATTATATATATATATATATATATATATATATATATATATATATATATATATATATATATATATATATATATATATATATATATATATATATATATATATATATATATATATATATATATATATATATATATATATATATTAAAAATTGATTGTCATCATAACTATGACGGAATTAAAACAACAATGGGTATCCATTGCAAACATCCGACATATAGTCATCACATTAACAGATCATTGTCGGAACAAATCATAAATGATGAATGTCCATCATAAATTTCCAATGCATGTTCATTGTATGTACAACATAGTCATCATTAAAAACCATAAATGACACACATCCATCATAATCTTGTGAAGGAAATCCGTTGCAATAATAGCATTTCCATCGGCAAATAGGTTAATAAAGACAGCTACTTGCTAGAATATTCTAACAGGTCACCATTGTTTGTATTTGTTGTGATGGTTAGGCATTGCAATATGGATGGTCGCAAATAGGTGCAATGATAGGTTCACTTTGCTGGCACCTAATTTTTGTAATGGCTAAGGGTGTCGTAATTATGACGCCTAACAAAACTATTAGTTTTTTTGACTGCAAAACTATGACATCAGGTAGTGTCACTCAATCAACAATATACGGTTGAAATTGGGATGTTCTGTCATTGGAAAAAGGTCTCAAATGTACTAGTGCCACCCCCCTCTCAGTATTCCCTATTTCTAAAAATTGGTATCAGAGCCTAGTTACTCAGAAAAGAATCATTCAAGGAAAGCCTAGCAAGTTGAGTAAGATCTTTATGGATATGGATCAGCTACAGAAGAATCTTGAAGAAGCTCTTGAACAGATTGATATGCTTACTGAAGAAAGAGACACTCTAAAAGGAAAATATAATGATGCAAAGAACCTCATTGAGAAACTAAAAAACAAGTTGGAAGATCTGAAATCAGAAAAGGAATCTACAATTCAAATTGATGAATTTGATGATAATTTGGAAAAAGAAAATGAGATCCTTAAACATGAATTAAAGATAGCAAATCTGAAGTTAAGTTTGAAAGATGGAAATAGCAAGAATGAAGAAAGTCTGAAATCTGAGAATGAAAACCTAAAGCTTGATAATGAAGATCTAAAATTTAAACTTTGTAAAGTGACATCTGAACTTGAGAAAACCAAATTGCAGTATGCTAAACTTGAAAAATACAATACAATTGTGAAAGGTGAACTGACTTAGTCTAAGAAGCAACTTGAGAGACTATATTCAACTAGTGAGAAGATTGATGAGAAAATGTCTTATCAAAAACCATTCTATGATAAAAAATGGTCTTAGATTTTACTCATCTAAAGTGAGTGAAGAAAGCAAAGAATGAGATCTGAAAGTTTCAAAGAACACAAATGAAAAGAAATCTGATGAAATTGACAAATTTGGAGATACACCTAAACAAGAAGATCCACCTAAACAAGAAGAATCACCTAAAGGTACACAAAGAGAATTTAAAGGTAGATTCTTTACATGTAACACTTTTGGGCATATGAAGAAAGATTGTACAGGTAAGCAATTTAAACCTCTTAATGGATATTGTTATAATTGTCATGGTTTTGGACATAGAGCTATTGAATGTAGAAAACCTAAATTTAATGAGAATAATAATAGTGGTATAATGCTTAGAAATACTAGTCATACAAATAAGAGACCTACTGAAGATATGAATAGGAGAAATGGAATAGTATGTTATAGATGCAACAAGATTGGACACATTTCCAGGAATTGCAGATCACAAATTAACCAGTCAGGACCGAGATATGGAAACAATGGAATAGTTTGTCAGATATGTAATATGATTGGTCATACAGCAAGGTCTTGCAGAATGAATAATAGGATTTCTCATCCTCATCCTAACCCTAACCCTAGAAGTCATGAAAGGAGAAATGAAGATGCAAGTAACAGTCAAAGAGGATGTTGTAGTAATTCAGAAGAAGTGAAGTTTGTTAAAGCCATAGATCAAGGAGACATATTCAGCACTGAAGGTAATTAGAAAGGTAAGGAATCCAATGGTAAGAATGAATCTCTACATAACCCTTCTCAAAGTACTTAATTCATGAAAAATACAATAGAATAGGAACCTAGGATAGTATAGAAGTTAGTATAAGATGAATTGAGTCTTGAGTAGTTAATGCAAGGCATTATATGATGTATTGATGCTATGGTTAAGAGCACATAAGATAATATGATGTTATGCGAGATCGCAAGAAGTTTTAAGTTTTACAGGTAAGCAGGAACAACTTTTTGGAAAGAAGTGGCAAAGGAATTGAATGCGATGTCAGAATTTTGTGAGATTGAAAGGTTAAAAGGTTATGATTGGTATTATTTGATCATTAAGATGAATAAAAGTGTGAAGAAGATCAAAGGAGCAGTGATTGGAAGTAGTTTGCAAGGATTTGGTGAAAGAATTTGGTGTCGGATCTATGCAAACCCTAAATCATGGATTTGAGGTATTTTACTAAGCAAGATCTATCAGTCAGTTAGAGAATTTGTAGAATTCATGGATGTTTCATTGATTCACAATGTAAGAGATAAGAATAGACCTAAGATAAAAAGGGAACTAGTATAACCCTTCGAGGAAGATCCTAAATTAGCTTTATCATCTGTACCAGATAGAGTTCTACATTTAGAGAATGTTAGAAGTTATTTGGGATGCAAACTTGAAACCCTCAGTGATAGTAATTTTACCAAAGAATATGAAAAGCTTTACAACCAGGACATGTCATTGAAATCAAGGTTTGAACACTTGAAAGATAATGAAATCATAAAGTATTCCTTATAGTGTGAATTTGATGATGAAGAATGCACTAAGATAATCTTGAGAAGAATTCATAATGGAAAGTTTTGGTTAGATGACAGAGTGATAGATATCATAGCTGGCCTAATTCATGAAGTAACCAGTTTATCTAAAATAGGAGTCATGCCATTGAATGAGAAGAATATGAGAAAAATAGTAATAGACAACACAAAATCATCTTACAATGGTAGAGGTATAGTGATTAGCAAGATACAACAGGATGATGATAGGTATTTGTGCAAGATCCTTTCAGCTAAGTTTTGTGAAAACTCAAGACAAGATGACATGGTAGCAGGAATGATACATGCAGCTTACTTAATGTGTGTTGACAAATTTCAAGTTGACATTTGTGAAATTTTGAGAATTCAGTTGTTTGAGAATTTGGAAAAGATAAAGAAGACTAAGAACTCTCAGTTTAGATTCTCATCATTGATCACTTATATGTTTTTCCATTTGATAAGAAGATTTCCATTTATTGTTGGTGATGATTGGAATGATGGTAAGACCACAATGGAAAGGATAAACAAAGTTTATATGAGACATATTATTGACAAGGTCAATCAGAGTGTAGTATTGGTAATCAAAACATTTCAGAATTTAATGAAAAGAAGATCAAGGATTCCACAGTCTTTAGTTGAAAAGTATAAAAATGAGATATTTTTATGGTTGATACTGACTTTACATTCATTGAAGCATTTGAACCTAGAATAGAGTTCATAGAACCACTTGGCTATGAAATATCTGAGATTGAAACATAAGAATATGTGAGTAGATTGCTTAAGAGAAAATTGGACATACATAGCAATAGATTAGCAATAGATTTGGAACTTTTGAGGAGAACTTCAACTCTGCAAAGTCTATCTTAGAAGAAAAATAGCCTAAAAAGAGAGTGGAAAGTACAATAAAGAAGATTCTAAAGGACACAAGGATGATAGAACAAGAGTTTAAGATTGCTAAGAAGACAACAACAGCTATCAGAGACATTAGAAAAAAAGAAGTTTTGTTTGTTCCACCCCTATCATCAGTTGTAGAACAACCAATAGATATTCAAATTAAGGTGAAGGAAGAGAAAGTTGAAAAGGAGCAAGAAGTTAGGAAATCCACAAGATCATCCTCAACTCCACCTGGTAAAAGAATAAAAGAATTGGCCACTGGACCAAGAAAAAGGTAGAAAACATTAGTACCACCAGTACAAAGGTAGATAACTGAGATCAAATATGATGAAGAGACCCCAGTGAAAAAGAAAATATGGAAACCTAAGATTGAAAAAGTGAATGAATAGATCATACAAGATAGAGACTTTTTTAAGATGAACAAGTATTATGACCTTTACAACTATTCAAAAAGACTAAATCTTGAAAATGCAGTTGTAAAACACATGATACTATTAGATAAGAAGTTTGACACTATTCAAGGAAAGATACTTGATAATTTGTATGAGAAATTAGTGAACAGGAAGAAAAGAGAAACAAAAGAAGATAATAAAATCAGAGAAAATCTTGTAAGAAAATTATGTGATGTTAAAGATGAAGAACATTTCAAGGAGATCATGAAAGAACTAAGCACCCATCTGAGAATAAAGAAAAGAACCATTTAGATTATGGGAGGAAATTATGAAGAGATCAACAAAGAAACAAAGTAAGGAATAATAAAAGTAATGACATCTAGTGTTGAAAGACACTCTAGTGCAACAGGACAAACAAAGCAAGCTAAGGAAGCTAAACATTAGAGAATTCCCTCTCCACCAGCTATAAAAATTGAAGATGAGTCAATACATGTGGAAGGAACTAAGATCACTTTAGACAGTGATGATAACCCTTTCAAGAATCTTGAAAACATTGTTGACAATTCAGCTTTTAAAGAGCAGGACAGTGTTAGAGTAGAAGAGAAGAAAGACAAAAGGATTGAAGAAGAAAAAGAAACAGAGAAACAAGTAGAAGCCCCTAGTCAAGAAGAAATTAGTCTTACACCTGAGACTACAAAGAAATCATAGATTGGATCTATATTTGAAAGACTTGGTAAAGAAGTTGATGATGATGATCAGATGGAATTGATCACATCTCTAAACAAAATAATTGGGAAGAATAAGAAGGTGAAAAGCCTTGAAGGATCACTGAAGGAAATAATAGAGAAATTTCAAATCATTGTGACTACATAGATAGCAGAGGTAGACCCTCTTGAAAGAGCTAAGAAAGTTATGAATGTATTTGATGATGAGTTTACTAACTTATTTAACATAGATAAATTGAAGGCACAAGCAGCCTATAAGGCCAAACTACTTCTAGACATAAGCCAGAATATCAGGAATGACATTAACAACCTAGATATCTTTATAAAAGACTTAAGAAGGAACTTGGACAGAGGTAAAACTTTTTACATTGAGTGTACAAAATTTGAGAATCTTGTATCAAAAGAAATTTAGAAGATTAAGGCTAAAGAAGAAGAGATTCATACAGAGGTAAATCTTCTAGCCAGCCCTAATGTGAAGATATTGGACATTTTAAAGAGAATCAATAAGATTAATGATGAAATAAGGATTCTATATGATGACAAGGATAGGAAACTAAAAAGATTCTCTCTTCTAAGAGAGCACATTTCCATTAAGTTAAACATTGTTGAAGGACAATTGGAGGAATGTCTTTCATCAAAGACATCATTTTAGAAGTTTAGTTTTGTAAACCTTCAAGCCTGTGAAATACCATCTTATGGATTGTGTGCACTACTCAGTGTTGCAGACTCCATCAAGAAGGCACGGGAGAAGGAGATAGAGAGCATCAAAATAAATTTTGCAGATTGTGTTGCAAGCCTGTTGGCTCTGAAATATTGAATCAAGGTATACACACTTTTGTTTTTGAACACAGTTTTGGCACCTTTTTGTCATTGTTGTCAAAGGGGGAGAGATATATAGCAGAAAATTGTTATATGTGATATGGATGTATATTCTTGGGGGAAGTATAGAATATAGATAAGATATAAGGAGTTATAAGGATAGTGTGTGTGTGTGTGTGTGTGTCTATATATATATATATATATATATATATATATATATATATATATATATATATATATATATATATATATATATATATATATATATATATATATATATATATATATATATATATATATATATATATATATATATATATATATATTTGTTATGGCCACAATTTTGAGTTCTGAAGTATTATGACTTAGCCAATTTTCTCATATGTTGCCACCAATGAAAAAGGGGGAGATTTTTGGAAATGAGGCTGAGTTAGATACTTAGATGTTGTCATTATGGAAACATATGATCTATATGAAGATCATAGATGACAGAGAGCAAGTATGACAGAGCGCAAAGTAAAATTGTCTAAGTATGAGACAATGTTTTTCCCAGTACACCCAAAGATAGTTTTGATTAGAGATGAAGATTGGAGTAAGTTCAGTGCTTGCACACTTGAACATAGATACTATGATGACTATTTAAGACTCTCTTGAGAGTGTAAGTTGGTATGGCATGTATGAAAGAAGTTTTGATAGTTTTACTAGAGACAATGTCAAGCCGATAGGACAGTATATGAAGACAAAATTGGTAAAGAGTTAAGGGATTATTTTGTTTATCAAAATAATGTCTTAATAATATAAAGGGATGACATTCTAGATGTGAACCCTTGGGTAAATATGTATTTTTTAATAATATTTTGTAAAGCCGACTATAAGAGTTATTAGTCTTAATAACTTGTATAAATATAAGGCATTTTTGAATGAGAAAAAGATATAGAAATAGAAGTAAGAATTGTAATGATATAAATGATATAGTGAACATACATGTGAAGAGATACTGATGTGAAGTTGTGAAAGAAAAGAAAGAAGCATAAGGTTATATACCTAGCCCTATTTTGTAATTAGTAATCATTGTACATTACTTGTTTGGGTAGTGGGCTCATCTTGTAATCATTGTATTTTGCACTACCAACTCTTAGTAGGGTTGAGGCTTCTAACCAGGCCTAAAGTCCATTAATGAGGGCTGAGACACTATATATATGTAATAGGATCCTAATAGGGTCAACATCCTTAACAAGATACTTTTGATTAGTAAATCTTTGTGGGTACCATCCCCACCAGGGTTTTCCCTTGGCTAAGGTTTCCTCGAGAACAAATAATGTGTTATGAGTTCATTTGATTTACTATTATGCATATTCTTTAGTTTTCTATGTTATACATGTATCAAGATAATCTATTATATCCATAATTGGAATAAAGTAAAAGTTTGTGGAATACTGATTCACTGCCCTCCTCAGTATTCCCTATTTCTAACAAGTTAAACCTCCTTCTCCTTAGAGGCTTAGCCTGGACAAACCCATATCAAAAGAAGACCAACCATTTGATATCCTTGACCAATTAAAGAACATGCATGTCCAGATTCCCCTGTTTCAAGAAATAAAGGATGTCCCTATCTATGGAAAAGAAATAAAAGAAGCTTGTCTTAAAAATCCTAGAAGAAAGAAAAAGGATCCAAAAATAGTTCATGTTATAGGATAGCTAGCTGATATTATGCTGGGAAAAACTAGTAATTCCAAAATATTCAGATCCAGGGAGTCCATTTGTTAACATCACAATTAATGGCCAGTCTGTCAAAAATGTATTAATAGATTTAGGTGATGCCATTAATGTAATGACTAAAGATACTATGAATAAACTGAGCATAGAAGGGTTGCAAGCTACTCCAAAAATATTTCAATTAGCAGACAACTCTACTATCACCCCTGATGAAATGATAGAAGACATAATAGTTGCCCTAGATTCCTGGAAATAGCCTGCTGATTTCATGATTCTATCACCAAAGGTCAATCTTGTTGGTTATCCTATTATTTTAGCACGTCCATGGTTGGCAAAAAATGATGAAAACATTAGTTGTAGTTCAGGTAACATGACAATTTCATATGAGCAAGCCACTAAGAAACTAGCATTGTATCCTCCAACTCAACCTCAACCAAATTTAAGTACACCTATATGGCCAGATTTAGGAGATGGGGAGGAAGAATTGAACTCTATGGTTCATCTCATGATGTTACATAGGTAATATTTTCTAAAGTTTCAAGAGGAAGATGAAGTCATTCAGAGCATTCTTAATAATGATTGTGTTATAATCAAATACATATCTAAGAGTTCTGTGTTGGAGCTAACTACATATGAGGACCATTTTGAGAACCATGTTTTACCTTCAGAACCCAATATTATCCATCAACTACTACCTTGTGAATTAAATACAAGTCCTATCCCTAAAGTATCCATGCTTGATGTTACAACTACTATTGAGCTTTCCAAGGGTCACAATCTCCATGTAAATAATAAGTTGTCTTCACAACAGATGGAGCAATTAACTAAACTTATACAAACACATGAGAAAGCCTTTGCATGGGATTATGAGGACATGAAGGGACTAAGACCCACACTCTATACTCATAGGATTTATATCAATGAAGGAATTCTACCACTCTATCAACCTCAAAGGAGGATTAACCCAACATTAAGACAGATAGTCAAAATAGAATTAGAAAAATTGCTAGATGTTGGCTTTATATCTGATAGTAAATGGGTGTCACCTTTTGTTATAGTGCACAAAAAGGGGGGTAAATGGAGAATTTTTGTAGATTACAGAGAGTTAAAAAAAGCTACCAAGAAAGATCATTTCCCATTACCATTCATTGATCAAGTACTTGATACTTTACTTGATAAAAAGTATTTTTCCTTTCTTGATGGTTATAGTGGATACAATTAGATTACTATTTCTCTAGAGGACCAAAAGAAGACTAAATTCAGATGTCCATGGGGTACATATGCATATTTTGTCCTACCATTTGGGTTGTGCAATGCTCCAACAACATTCCAGAGAGCTGTAATTAGTATTTTTGCTGACATATCACATGATTGCATGCAGATATATATGGATGAATTTAAAACATCTGGGGTAACATTTAAAGAGGCTTTGTAGAATCTTGGAAAGGTGGTAGTCCATTGTAAGGAACACAATCTCTCCCTTAGCAGTGAGAAATGCTTTATGATGATGCAAGAAGGAGTGGTACTTGGGCATTTTATTTCAGCAGCAGGAATCCAAGTGGACCCAACCAAAGTTGAGGTAATACTTACATTACCTATAGCTAATAAGAAAAAAGATGTAAGATCTTTCTTAGAACATGTTGGTTACTATAGGCACTTTATCCAGAATTTTAGTCAAATATCTAGTCCTCTATAGACATTTCTTACAAAAGAGACTAAGTTTATATGGACACAAGCATGTGATGAGTCCTTCCTACAGCTCAAGGCACTTCTAACAACTACACCAGTCCTAAAAGGACTGGATTGGTCTATCCCATTTCACATCTATACAAATGCATCAGATTATGCCATAAGTGTTGTGCTAGGAAAAAATCCTAGTAACCTTGAGAATGCAATTTACTATATTAGTAAGAGCCTCCATGGACCAAAATTAAACTACACAGTTACTGAAAAGGAATTCCTAGTTGTATTTTATGCATTGAACAAATTTTAGCATTATGTAATAGGCTATTCTATCATTGTTCACACTGATCACTCAACAATTAACTATCTAATGAAAAAACCTTCTATAACAAGTTGATTAGCAAGATGGCTTCCACAATTGCAGGAATTTGATATAACAAGTATTGATAAGCCATGGAAGGCAAAGTAGTGGCTGACTATTTGTCCAGACTTCAAAATGCTGATGCAGACACTACTCGGGTTGAAGATGCATTCCCTGATGAACACCTATTCCATATAGCAATCAAAAATCCATGGTATGCTGACATAGCCAATTATCTTGTAGCAATTAAGATGTCCCCACTTTTTTCTCCAAAGGACAAAAGAAAGCTTGCAGAGAAAAGTTTCCAATTTTCATGGATAGATAACAATTTATATTACACTGGTCCAGATCAAATCATCAAGAGGTGTGTCAGAGAAGATGAAATATATGATATAATCCATGCTTGTCATGATGAGCCATGCGGAGGTCACTTTGCAGCAAAGAGAAAATCTATGAAAATCTTAACAACGGGTTATTATTGGCCAACACTACACAAGGATGCAGCCATTTATACAAAAAAATGTGATGAATGTCAGAGGATGGGTTTCCCAACCAAATCAGATGAGATGCCACTTAATCAACAAGTAGTAATAACACCATTTGACAAATAGGGTATGGATTTCCTAGGACCAATAGATCCTCCTTCAAATGGAAAATCTTACATCCTAGTATGCACGGATTATTTGACAAAATGGGTGGAAGTGAAAGCCATGCAGAATGCCAGAGATCAAAAAGTAGAAAAATTATTGTATAAGGATATTTTTACCCATTATGGAGTCCCAAGGGAACTTGTAACAAACCAAGGAGCATAGTTCACCTCAAATCTGATCAATGAGCTAATGAAGGAATATAGTATCAGGCATCGGAAGTCTATCCCTTACCATTCACAAGAAAATGGATAGGCAAAGGTCACAAATAGACAAATTGAGACCATATTAACAAATACATTGCAATTGCATCACATGGATTGGAGTAGCAAATTAACTGAAGTAGTCTAGACCTATCACACAACCTAGAGAACAACTACAAGTTTCACACCATTTGAATTGGTGTATGAGAAGGCAAAAATGTTACCAATAGAATTTGAACACCAAAAATTGTGCACAGCTCTGGAATTGAATATCAATCTTCCTACAGAATAGATAGAACACCTTCTCCACCTTAATTCTTTAGTTGAAATGCAAAAATCTGCATTGGAGCAAACGAAGCTAATCTTGATGCAACAAAAGAGGTAGCATGATTCACATACCAAGAATAAGCACTTTCAAGTGGGTTATTGGGCTCTATTATATTATTCTTGATTCAAATAGATTCCAAGGAAGATGCAGACTAGATGGCTGGGACCTTATGAAATAGAATATGTCTTTGACAATGGAGCAGTCAAATTGACCACACTAGATCCATTCCAATTCAAACTACTTGTCAATGAACATCACTTGCACCTGTATCACAAGCCCCAAACTAAGGAAGAATTCCTACTGCAGTTCAGCACACATAGTTCAACAACAACTTAGGTACCAGTTCTTGCAGCAAAAGGTGAAAGCCTTCCTCCTGCAGCTTCACCATAACGTGCCTTTGAAAACTAACCATAATAAAGCTTCATTTAATATGAGGTACATTTATTCATTCACTTTTCTTTCTTCTTCTCTCCAACTCATCTCATTTCTCTTTCTTCCACCCACTCACCGCCCATGTCACCCACAATTTCTATTTTCAATGCTTTCAATAAACACCACATCAACACTCACATGTGGCTGCTTGAATTGACACTCTCTCATCAACTTGTATTCATGTGTATGATAAATAATTTCTAGGTAAAACTCTCTCAATCCTTACTCACTTTTAGTACATAGAATTTAATAATTATATATAGTACTGCACTAAATGTATACTATAGGTGTTACACTAGTTTCCCATTATCGTGCTAAATATATCAAGTGAGGGCACTTGTAAATGTTTTTTAGGGGGCAAGGGAAGTGTAATAAATTCTAAATATTATTACTATGCCATCCTAGTCACATCCTTGTCACTTCAACATTGTACTTAGGATTTGTTCTATTAATTTATTTTATTCCCACACATTTGTCATACTTGCAAAATTTTGATTTTCTGAAATTGATATGACTTGAAAGAACTATAATTAAATTGTGTGGTAACTCACACTTAAATTTGTGATGTCCTATGTAATTAATGTCATTATTATCATTCATGTTAAGCATAACGAAGGAAATAAAAGTGAGAAAATTGGTGTTTTCAAGTAATGCAATTGAATTTCAAGAAGAAGGTATTTGCAGAGCATAAGAGACCGAAAGGTTAACAATGAAATCGGAGAGCAGCAAATTAAAGGCTGGGTGTTAATAAAATGGGTGGACAGTTGTAGAGGCATGAACCAGTTCACCATGGCATTTTACTGGTAGATGTCAAAGCAGTCTGCACATTTAATACATGTGCCTGGTTGGGGTATTTTCTTCAACTAATAGAGTTTAATGAGGAAGTAGCAGCTGAATTTATGAGCACTTTTGAGGAGGGGAAAGAAACTATATGGGGTTTAATAGTTTTTTTCCATTGAGCAAAGAATTTTAGAGGTCACCAATTTGCCATTCATTGGGGAGCACTACCCTAACAAGCATGCCACCAGGTCATCTCGAGCTCAATTCTCCTGACCAGTTGATCCTCCTCTCAAAATTACCAAGCAGGGACGTAAGAGACTAACTCTTCCTCCACCATTTCTAGAATTGGTGACCCACATTAGCAGGTGCTTAACTTGTGAAGGGAGATTCTCAAATTTGCATGCCCATCATTTCAAATTGCTTAGTTGCATAAGGCATAATCTTCAAGTTAATGTCCCTAATTTTCTCTATAATATGTTAAGCATTAGTGCTAAGGAGACACAAAAGGGGAACACAAATTTTGTAAGCCACCATGACCTAAAAAAAATTCTAGTTGAGAAATCCCTTAGGGATGTCTCTCCCCTATCATGGACAAAATAATTTCAGTTTAAAACTTTGCAACACCAGGTTAACCCTGTTGCTCAACCTCCAGGGAATGAAGTAGAGTCTTCTAATCTTGTTGAAGAAATAGCTACAAAGGAAAAAGAGCCAGAATTATCCCAAGAAAATAATTCTTCTGAGCCCACTCCATAAAGTAATATTCCTACTTCTTCCGTAAAGAAAGGAAAATAAAAAGTTGGAAAAGAAACCCCTAACCTAGAAGGTGAAATTCAAAACCCCACAGTTCAAATAAACAAAACAAAATGGTCAAGTCCCGCAACATCTATTCCTACAATGCCTACTCCTATAGCACAAAAGGCCAAAAGATCTCACCAAAAGAAAACCCTAGTGGTTGAAGAAACAACAATGCAAAGAAGTCCTCGCATGTGAGGGAAAGTGTCTCCACCTTCCCTTGGAAAGCCAAATGTCCCAGCATCAAAACCTACTCTAGAACCTTATGTTGCGTACATTCATAATAACTCCCCCAAGAAGATAGAAGTGTCTTGGTCCCCCAAAAATATGGAAGAATCCCAAAATGTGCAAGAACCTAGTGATAACATACCACATGATGATCAGGGTATGTCTAAGCAAAGCCCTAATATAGCACAAGAGAGCATTCCTAAGGATGTTTAGATGACTCCTCCATAGTACCCTATATATTCCAATGTATCCATTGTGCCCTACAAATCAACATGGTTTACTAAGTATTTTCAGCAAGTTTCCAAAGAAGAGAGAAAGAAAGCTCAATTGCAAGAATTTCCCTCACCAACAATACAATCTATACTCTTTAATTTATATAATCAATTTGTTTCCAAGAAGACCTAGTGGAAACAAGAAAGAAACAAAATACAAAAAGAGATATTTGATAAGGAAGAGGAAATTGAAGCTCTTAAGGAGCAAGTAAAGAAACAAAAGAAATAAATGGACCAAGCTCTTAAATTAGTTGATCAGGTCATAGCCTGTAGACCACCACCCAGGGTGTATGCCATTTGTTTGAAAGAACAATTCCTCTTGTTTCAGCTCATGATGTCTATGAAGGGTATAGATTGTGAATTTAAATCAGCCTAGGAATTCTATGGATTATATCAAACTTTTCCCCCATGGAAGCAAAATTTACTATCTGAGCTATATTTTCATAACTTTATCATTCCACATGAAATAGAATGGAATCCTTTTCTCTATATAGGGGATATCCATTTGAGATCTCTGATGTCATGGATGCACAATGAAGAAAACTATGATAGGTAGCTGAATATTTACAGAGACTTAGAGAAATTTGAACCCTTACCCTTAAGGGTTGAATCACACAAACCTGATGTCCTCTTATGAGATTGGCTCAATTTAACCTATGGGAAATAGAAGCCTTAAATCAAGGAAAAGGTATTTGCATTAAGAGACATGATCTATAAAGAATACCAGGGATTTCCCTACTTTTCATTTCAAAGAGCTCTTGCAGGGGTTAGAAGCTGGAGGAATAGGTTACCAGAGGCCTTTAAGAAAATAGAACCACACAACCCAATCAACTTTGAGGTAGCAGCAAATAGAGAAACTAAATATATGTAGTTGGGGCATCAGATCAGAAGAGAATTGTCGATGCCCTTGTATTTCCAACCACCTACACTCCTATGGTCATTGTATGACATCAATGCACTAGATTGGACCATTTACATGAGGAGCATGGAGGAGATTACTTGACAAGAACAAGAGGATTTTATTACACTTTCAAGAGTGGATAGAAGGGAAAGAAAACTATTAGTGATTTTAGATCTATAGCCAAAAAATGTAATGCTTGAGGATAAGCATTATGTTTAGTAGGGGGCATATGATGAGACAATTTATAATGTCTACTTTTTTAAAAATATTTATACTTTGTTGAGACTCTTTATGCTCTGATAAGACATTTCCAAAACATTTATGAACCTATACCTATGTGAACTTGTGATAAGTACAACTAGAGCCGCAAAGACTATGGGTAGTTAGAATGACATGTTTTGCTGATTATTATATATATAATGCAGTACTTCATATAGCTACTTTAATCTATGTTCTAATATTTTAGTAGGAGTTGAAATTTTGATATGTATAGCTATATCTATATCTATATCTATATCTATATCTATATCTATATCTATATCTATATCTATATCTATATCTATATCTATATCTATATCTATATCTATATCTATATCTATATCTATATCTATATCTATATCTATATCTATATCTATATCTATATCTATATATATATATATATATATATATATATATATATATATATATATATATATATATATATATATCAAATGCAACTAACCTGCCAGGTAAGCAAGGAGCAGTACAAGAGTGGTGTAACTGCATTTAATAAGGAACAATACAAGAGTGGTGCAATTGCATTAAAGAAGGAGCATTAGAGGACCAGACATGGTAGAAGAAGCCATCATGATTCTTATGATTATGCTGCTACTAAAAAGGAGCTATCATTCCAGAGGATATGGGAAATAGTTCTGCTATATTTCCTCAGTGTTGTTATTCTTTTATCTGCACTTATTGTAATATGGTGTGGTTGTTATATCTCCTTATTTGGAGAGATTTAATTAGACTCTTTTGTTATGCTTTCAATAAGCATCAATCCTCTATAAAAAGGGATTTGATCTATTTAGTTAGGTAATGAGAAAATATATTAGAATGTTGTGTTCAGCATAACAGACTTACTCTTTTATGTTCTTCATGTATTGTTCAATTACTATGTAATCAGGTAAGGAGAATATAATGGAAGAGTGATTTTGAAGTATCTTATGTGTTAGTAGTTAGCAGAAGCCAACCAAGGGGGCCCACTTGGGAGGTGGGTTAGATTAAGATAGAGTATAATTTCTTTCTGCATTTTCTATGCTTTCATGTAGAAGTTACTATTTTACTCATGTAGCATTACTACTGTGAATGTTCCTGCAGCACTTGTAGAGATAGACATAGTGAATGTTTTGATTTGTTAGACAGGCTTAGAATAAGTTCACAAGATTTTTGCAATAATTTCATTAAGTAGTCAAGTGTGTTTACTTTCCTACAGCAATAGTGTAGGTTTCTTTCCTACATTTTATCTTCCCGTAGCATAGGTATTATGACTCTTAGAGGAACTTAGTGCACAAACTGTGTCATTCCATTTCAAGTCTACACCCCTGGGTTGACAATCTAAATGTATTTCATGATGGGAAAATTAATCCTTTGTATGAATATATTATTCCTAAGAGAGACAATGACATGATTATCATTACCTATTGTGAGATTGTTTAGAGCACTTGATATTTTGGCAGGTAACCTTGAGGCAGTTGATGAAAATAGCAAGCTTCTATGGACTATAGTTTTGAAAGCTAGAGCAAAAGCTAATCAACTTGCACTAGCTATCATTCCCGGGAAGAAGGAAAAAAGAAAAGGAAAAGGAGTTCACTCAGATAATGATGATATATCCACCAAGAACCTAATTCATATATCTGATATTGAGATACCAAATGATACTTATGCCATAGATTTCTACCTGACTGGATATACTAAAGAATATAAATACAATGCTCCTGAGAAGCTACTAACCACCAGAACAGAAGATGTCATGATTGAGGACATCCCACATGGAGATCCTGATGATGATGTAAATGATGATGAGGAAATCAATACTATTGCAGATAACACTGAAGAGAATCAACCTAGTGAGGTAGAAATAATTGATATACCAAGTGATTTACCTATACTAGTTCAAGCAATTAAGATTGCTACACAAGGGGAACCCGAAGGCTCTATACTCAAGAAAAAAAAGGATACAATTGAGGGATAGGGTATAGAAGACCAAAAAGATACACATGAGCCTAAGAATAAAGAGGCCAAAAGTAAAGAACCAAAAAAGACTACATCTATAGAGATGTATACAATAGACACCAAACAATATGCCCAAGGACACGACACTAAGACACCAGTCACCAGGTAGGAAAAGGAAGATAGTGTGTCTACCGAATAAGAAAAGATAAATCCGGAGACCAAATCTCTAGTACCATACAAAAAATCCCCCACACCTAAGAAAAAGAAAAAGAAGAAACACAGTAAGGGTCTTGTCACACTATATGAAATTATAGAAATTCCTGAATGTGACCCTAGGACTCTAGACCCCAAAGCCTTAAGAAGGTATGTTGAATTATGCACAAGAAAAGTTAAGGAAAGAAAGTAAAAGAAAACAAGTCTTAGAGGAAGTTAGAGACATCTTGATGCAAGTAGTCCCCAACATAAATGTTGATGAGGCAAACCCCATCATTGATCAACTCACCACTCTAAGTGACCACATCAATGCCCCTAATGTAGATGTAGAGAAGAGGATGGAAGAACGGGAAGATGCAAAAAATTCAAATAAAGATAGTAGAGAAAATAAGCAAGTAAGTGGGAATCAATTTAAGGTCAAGCTATCAGAGTTCATTACTGAGCTTGACACCATTATTCAGCAAGTAATAATAATTTTGTATAAGTTATGCATAGTAGACCACTTCACTACCAAGCTTAGTGAAAAGATAAAGAAGCTTGATGAAGAGATATAGATGTAATCACTGAAAAGTGGATAGAATAATTCATATGATTAATCAAGGCAAAATCAAAGAAATTAAATCAAAACAAGCATTTGGCAAAAAAAATAAAAAATCAAACCTTAATTCAATATAATTCAAAATCTAAAGCCAAAAGATCAATTAAAATCTATTAAATCAAGTGAAATTAAATCAATGTGCAATTAATCCAATTAATTGTATAGTTTGGATTTAAATCAAATTAACCCATTCAAGGCGTGCACATGGATAAATAAATGATTTAAAATGAATTGATTAAATCCTAATTTCTCTCAATACCAAAATGGGAGGAAAAAGCCTCAACCAATGGGATTTAAGGAAGTGCATTCACATGGATCAAGCCAAATTAAATCTCAATCACTCAGATTGAAAGAGAATCTTGTCCACTCATCTTGTTTACTTGTCCCAAGCTTTGAGGACACAATATTTAAATTGTCTTCAAAGGGTGGAACCAAAAACTCAACTCAATCTTAATCATGATCAACTCCACTACACCCCCTCTCCTTGCATAAATATATAAAAGGAAGGCTTAAATCAATCAATTCATATCCACAAATCTGAAAATAGCATCAAACCTCTTGCATTTTAGAGCTAGAACAACAATTTAGAAGTTAATTGAGCATTTCTATTTGGAATTGAACTAATTAGCTTGTTTATCTTATCATTTCTCAGTCTAGGACTATCATTAATGGAGGCTTGCTGAGAGCTTCACATTAAGACTCTTAGTTAGAGAGTCATAGGATGCTTAATTATTTATTCATTTGCTAAATAGTTGCTATATTGTGGTTTATTTAGTTTCTATTTTATTTATTATTCAATACTAATTCTATGAAGATACTATTTCTGGTATACAAAATGGCGTCCACCATGCGGCTCGAGGCTTCACTTTTCAAATTTTCTGTAATCTTCATTTTTGTCAAATTTTTGCATGTTTAACTCTCAGGTTTTGCAATGAAACGACACTTTTACGCAATTAAATGACACTTCTGAGCAGTAAAACATCACTTTTGAGCACTATTTCAGTGCTTCCATGGTAAAGTTGTGCACCTTTGCATAGTCAAACAACGCGTTTAAATCCTTCTGAAAATTGTCTTAATTTCAAACAATAGTTTTACCAATTCAAACAGCACTTATTCCCTAACTACCAAGCACGTCTACACATTTATCCAATGCTTTTACTTACTCTCAGAGGCCTTTGCTAGATTATTTAGCACTTTTACACTTTGTTTCTGCGCTTTCAATAGTTTAAATAGTGCTTTTAAGCTGATCTTTAGCACTTTTAAATAGTTAAATAGTGCTTTTAAGCATTTTTGCAGTGCTTTTACATAAACTGCATAGTTTTATATTTTGACTGTCAGAAAATGAATTTTATGACTCTACAAGATGACTAATCACTAAAAAATAAAAAAGCCAAAGAGCAGATTCAATAAAGAAGGCAAAGCTTTGACAAGGAAGATTAAGAAGGAGAACTTTTCTCACATTAAGCTAGTTCTTGAGGATTCACAACAAGAAGGAAAGGTATATGATCATTACATCAAAGTTGTAGAAGCATACAAGACAAAATTCATTTCATTAAATTGGATATTTGCACCTTAATCAAGTTTTTCTTAAATTTGACAAGAAGGCTTAAAATTGAGTTTTTTCTTTGTTTCTTCAACTTTATCTTTGTTTCTTTCACTTTGGTTGGCTTTATTGACTAACTTGCTGGTGGAAAATCGCATTGGAAAGGAACGATAGCCAAGGTAAGTATTAAATCATGGAAAAAACTCAAAAATGCCCCTAACTTTTGTCAGCTACAAGGAAAGGTAAGCCTTAAAACTTGGTCATTTGCATGCTTAAATTGTGGCTTTGGTGCTTTCAAAAATCTAGTAATTAAAAATAGCCTATCTTTGTTTGAAAAGTTTAGCATTACGCCTATGCTCTTCACTTCTTTCAGTAAATCAAAATGCCAAAAATTTTAAACTCTTTGATTAAAAATAAAGGTGGAGGAAATCAAGCACATAATCAAATAAACCTCTTGTTTGTAGAAGAGAGTAGCAATACTCGATTCTCACTAGTTAATGGGTTGGAAATTGAACCTTGTTAATTATGTTTGGGAAATTAAGAAAGAGTTAGGGATATGCTCTTCACCTTTTAGGTGAATCAAATTCCCAAAAACTATGTCTTAACTCCATTTCCTTGCTTTAATATGAACATGCTAGAACTTTAGCTGGGCTTGCCTCTCAAGATTTTCCTTAAAAGGGTCGATGAGAGGGACAGCCCAAAGTGGGATACACTTTCTTTTTCTGTGAGAATACAACCCACTATAAAATGAAATGCATGCATCCTTAATGGGGTGTGTGACAAAAGGATAATAAATTTTTGAACTTCCTTGAGTAGTCCTCACGGATTGCGCAAAACTCCGACATACCAGTGGTGGGAAGCCTCTTAATATACTTGGAGGATGAAAGTTTAATATCTATTTTGAACATAATATTGATTAAAACCTTTTTTAACTTAGCAAAGACTACCTAATAAAGCCATTTTTATGAGCCAATCTTGAGCTAGGTAGATTGCTTGAAGTGTCTTTTTGTGAAAAACCTATGATAATGTTCCTTCAAATTCAAACATATCTTTGTTTAAAAAGGTTAAAAAGAGACAAGTGTATGCGTGATTGTTGTGTTTGGCAAAAAATAGAACAAGTGAAAGAGATATCCATTGAAAAATCATCTTACATTTTTAATCTCTTCAATAATTACCAATAATTACCTAATCAAAAGATCAATTCACACCAAACCTTGTTGGATGTTGGTTTCTACACGATCCCACAAACATAGAGTATCTTTACAAGGAGATAGCACTTGCATTGAAAATGAAGCCAATGAATTTGAATATCAAAGTCTTTTCAACAACCTAGATCAATGGGATAGTCTCCCAAATTTATTTGAAAAGAGATTTGAATCAATGGATAGAAATTCTACATTCCATGATTATCACCAAGGAGGAAACAATAACAACACTAATAATGCGAATCAAGCTCCTAAAGAAACACTAGAAGAAAAATTTAAGAGAGCAGCCCAAGATATGGAGTTATTAGAAGTCATGGATAAATTGATACAGAGGGATAGAGAGAAATTTTTCTTGAACTTAGCCCAAGCGAGAGTAAAGCTCCCACATGACTATTGTAATACCCCAAAATTGGCACCTATTTAATTTCATCAATTTTGGTGCATTATCTCGATTTTACATCACCAAAGTCCTAGTTCCCTAGGCAATTTTCTCTCTCATATCTGACTTAATTTGACTTGATGTCAATTGCAAAGACCATAAATTGCAATAATCAAACACTAAAATTAATTCCTAAGTCTCTTTGACTTTATTAGCTAAATTATCTCTATGATACATTAATTTAATTGTAAAGTCCTAAGTACTTTTAATTAAATTAAAAATCTACCCCCTTTAGCTAATTACACATAAAAAGGAATTAATAATTACTTGATATTCAAATGGACACACTTTTTTGAATTGATAATTCAAGATATTCGAAAGGTCACCTGTGTGGCATTTTCCATTCTTTTTATTAAGTAATTTTTGCATTTTTGTCTCAATATGGGAATGAAGGGTCAGGAGTTTCGAATCAAGAAACTCTTCCTCCTCCTCTTGGCTCTTCTATTTATTTGGCCTCTTTTTCTCATTCAAGAGAGCAATTTTTGAGAGCATCCTTACTATAGCATTTTTTAGTCTCATATCTCATTATTTTCAAAGCTCTTTTATTGCATTCTGTAGTTTAATTTCTCATATTAGTGTAATTGCATTTCACATTTAGATTAAATTTGCTTACTTGTTCTTAGTCTAATATCATCTTTATTTCAAAATCAAATAAAAATCTGCATTTCATATTTCTTTCAAAGTTTTCTAGATTAATTGCATTCATTCTTAGCTTAGTTTCATTTTTCTCATATTTGCTTTCAAATCCTCCATTGTTGAATTGGTCTCCCGGCTATTGGCTCTCGTTCTGAGAGTATTCAAACACCCCATTCACATAGGAGGCAACAGGTCACCTCACCATAGAATTTGGATTGAGTTCTTCATACTCTCTTCCAAATTCTATCAAGTGAATAATGACCATGTTGTTTTGTGCCTGATTTAGAGGTCACATTCAGTCACATACATTTTGGCATCCACCGTGGGGCAGAAAAGATCAATTTCTGGCCTCATTCTTGATTGCTTTTTCAGTTTTAGTGTTGGTTACAAGTATTGTACGGCCATTTACAGTCTAAAAACCTTATAATATAGTAATGGATGGATAGAATGATGAATCCTCTTTCTAATTCTTTTGGTTTGGTTCATTTTTATTAAAAAATGAATAAGTTATGATCATTTTGGTGAAAGTGGTTATTTGTAGATTTGAGATTCTCTGAATACAATCAGATTGAAACATCTGGTAAGGAAAAATTATGAAGAATCAGGATCTCTAATAATATTCATTGGAAAGATACGTCAATTAGCTTTCATTTCTTTTTGGTTTGAGTCATTTTTATGTAGATTTGTGAAAGTTATGGGTATTTGAGTGAAAACTAGTTTTTAACAATCTGTATTGGAGTTGAAGGCAATGATTTATTCTTAGAAAATGATTTATGAATGGAAAAAATAAATGGCTTACATATTTGGAAACTAGATTCTTGAATAGTTAATGTAAAATTGTTTTTGTTTCATTTGAATTATTTTTTAGAAAGATATGTGATTCCCTAGGCAGGGTTTGGTGTTTTAAATCTGATTTATGACAGAAAAATTGCAATCTGAAAAAGTTATTGGTTGAGGAACCAAATTGAATCATAAGACCTTGTAACTTTGGGAAATGGTAGTTTTTGATGTTGGATAAAAACTTAATTCTTTCCAGAAATTTTAATATTGTGATTTTATGGGTCAAATAAATCAATCTTTAAAGACTGTCTTGAAGACAGCAATGTTACATATCTTACGGTTTGCCATTGATTTGTCTTGATTCTATACTTTCGGATGTGTGCTAAATGCTGGATTGCAGATTTTTGGACCTAAGGTGAGTTCTTAAAACTCTATAAAACTTGGTTTGGGCATAAAATTAACCTCTCATGTGTTTGGCTTGAGTGTTACATGCATTCATAGAACACATTTTAATTGATGCTCTTAATGGGAAATAAACGAACATAGATTTGCTTTCATAGAAGTTTGTGTTTAAGTGCATGTTTGTCTTTTAAACATTAAGTAATTCTTGGTTTCAAATATAAAAACATCTCATTGAGTAATTGAGGGCATGGATTCATCCTAGTTTACATGAAGAGTTAAATGCACCACTTTGTGGACTCACTTCATGTTTACTTGGAAAGTTAAATATTCCATGATTCAAACCCTCTTGCACTTATGAGTAGTATTGATTAGTAGTCTCAGATTACTTGTGATTGATCTAGATTTCTATCTTGGGTTATTGGACTCACTAATCCATCGGCCCCTCATTTCCGCCTTGTGGTTGCAATCTCAGCGCCACATTAAAGGGGAGGGGTCTATAGGAAAGAAGCGTTAATTGTTCCACTTGGCAACCCTTTTGTGCTTTTTGGAACTCACTTGTTTTCTAGGGTGTGGACTCACTTTGAGTTTGTGTGAGGAGTTAAATGCACCACTTTATGGACTCACCTCACATTTACTTGAAGGGTTAAATGCACCACCTTTAGTGCTTCCCAATACTTTTGATAGTGAATTACTTACTTTTTTTTTTTTTTAGAAGGCCTGCTTGGGGATTTCATCACCTCAAGGGACGACCTTAACTCCCATGTTCCGACGGAGTATAAATATCGAGAGGTGAATCCAAAGACACCTCTCTTGGAAATGAGTTAGATTTCACTCTTGGCTAAGCCTCAAAGAACTTTATACCTTTGAGAAGTGAAGGAGGAGATTTGGGTTACCGTCTCCCCCCGGCTGTGTGATTTCTAATTCTTCTCATCTACAGATTTGGGCCTCACGTACCTTGCGTATATCGAGGACTCCCTTTAGAAAATCCATGTATATCCTTGTAGACAACTTGCTAGGATGTTGTTGTGTTTTAAGTGCCTGCTAAAACATTCTCAAGAACATACACAAGTAGAGTCCTTAGGGAGTAGAAATACTAAGTCACTATTCCTGTTCATGTGCAAGGTTGCTTTGTCCCTTGCCCATTGCTTGAAGACTATTTTCTTGAACTCCTTGATTGCTCTCTTATGTGCTGATCAATGACATAAATCTGATCTGCCTTTTTGTCTGTGATCTATTTTTCTATTTTCCTATCGTTCACTGTCAGAAACTAGTTGTCTTGAGTTAGGAATCGATCGATCTTTGCTTTGACTCGTATTTTCTTTCATTAGTCTACCTTATCGATCGATCACATTGCGATTGTCTTATCTCGGCTGTTCTAGCCATCTCTTTTTGACAATTCATACCAGGTTCATCTTGCATCTTGGCTGTTCTATCCATTTATCTCCTTTTCGTTATCTTAGAGACAGAGTCTAGCTTTATCCCAAATCTTTGCTCGTTACATCTTTGTCTATGAATGTCACGACTCAAAGTGGCAAGACTTATCCCATTCAAAACGCTAATCAAGATCAAAGTGAATCTTGTAATCAAGACATAGGTCATCCCAAATCTGTTGTGAAATCTAAACTTCATGAGGAATCCTCACATTCTTCGTCATTCCAAGAGTATTACAATCCATTGTTTCAGATACAGTCTGACTTACTATTTCAAGAATATTATAACCCATTGTTTCAAGACCAGCAAGACTCTAAAGGGTCACTTTCTAAAATTAAACCTATTGATCCTTTTGAACCTATCAACTCTTTCACGATCTCTCATAATACTACCAACAAGATGGGAGATCCAAAACCTTCAAAGTTGGTTTTCAATCTCAGCTCTAAAATGCCAAAACCTTCAAAGTTGGTTTTCAATCTCAGCTCTAACATACAAACGATCAAATCCACTGAGAAGGCTATGACAGAAGCTCAACCACCTTCTAGATTTGCTAGAAACAAACCTTGGATCTCTCACTGTGACATGATCATTGCTCCAGGGAGCGAGGATACTCCTAAACCCAAAACTCCCTTTATCTTGCGAGGCCCTGCACCTCCCTCTTATAACTACACAAAATCTCCAGCTTGTGTGAATGCTATCCCTCGATCTCATGCAAAGATTGTTCTCAAAGGTCCCGAACCTTTGACATCCAGACCAAAACTATCTATGGATAAAGCCCTCACCAAGGCAAATGTCCCTAAAGATCTCAATCTCGACCAGTTTCAATCTATGGTGGGTCATTTGACCTTGCCTCATTATTTACCATTCTCTGAGGAAGATGATCACTTGCTGAGCCACCCGCATAATCCTCTCCTACACACTGAAGTTATGATAGGCCCCAAGAGTATCCCCCACGTCCTCATTAACAATAGTGCTAGCCAAAATACTTGCTCTGCTAAGATGCTTACCCAAACGACAGATAGCTTTGTTCCTGCCAATAGAGAGTCCATTGAGTTCTATGATGCTAAGCTAAAAGAAATAGAAAAGACCTTGAAGATCAAAGATATTGGCATGGGGGAATATCAGATTGAGTCCATCTTTTCTTTGACAACTCTCCCTCCATCTCCATGTTCTTGTGAGGAACCTTCTGAAGACAGATTTGGTATTGGCTATCAGAGCGATGAGCTTGACCAACCTAGCTACAACTTTCACTCATGCAAGGATTTAGATAATGAAGAAACACAGATTCAGCCTATGACACATGAAAGATCTTTGAATTTTCAAAATTTTGATTCAGACTACCAGAAAGAGTCTTATCTACCTTCTCAAGTGCTTCAGGAACATGATTTTGGTCCTCACTAGGAGGATTTTATACACTCTACTAAACAAATTTCTACTACTACAGCTACTACTGAATATGTCACTCCCTCTAATGGCACACATACTAATTGGGAGCAACTATTGGATGCTTCCCTTATCTTTGGTATGCCTCAAGGTATGCCTATTGTAGATTGTTCTACCACTTCTACTGTTGAACAAAATCTTACTACTGCCGATTCCAATGATACACATACTGATTGGGAGCAACTGCTGGACGCTTCCCTTATCTTGGGTATGCCCTGGGGTATGCCTACTCTAGATTGTTCCACCACTTCTGCTATTGAACAGACTCCTACTGTTGCCAACTCCAATGGCACACATACTGATTGGGAGCAACTGTTGGATGCTTCCCTTATCTTGGGTATGCCCCAAGGTATGCCTATTTCAGATTACTCTGCTGCTCCTACTACTGAACAAGATCCTGCTGTTGAAGAAACATTTCCTTTGATAGATGATAGTGATGAAGAAAGTCTACCTCCGACTATGTCTCTAGCTGAATGGGACTCCATTTCAGATGCTACTACAGAAATACCAGTTGATGCTACGCACTTATATGCTAGTCTTAACAACTCAAAAAGAGGAGAAAGTTATGATCCTCTAGATCAAGCTATTGATGATGATCCTTTCCACCCTCCTATGGAGATCATTCCTATGGCTCCTAGGCCATCTACTCCAAGATATACTCCTACTGCTCCAGCAAATCATGGGTATGTAAGACCCCATTCTGTTACAGCTTCATGGAATATTGGAAGATCCAAAATTGAAATAGTTCCTATTCGTGCACTCTTACCACCTGAAAGGGGACCTAACTCTTGGAATAGACCATCTTGGTTAGGCTCACATAATATTCCTCCAAACTTATCTGACTCTTCTAAGATGACTCACAATCAACAACGCTCTATGGAAGATTACTTTCTTGATCTATCTAATGCATTCATGAATGATGAGGATGATACTGATATATTTGCACTTGAGCCCATCTCATCGACTTCTCTTCCCTCTTCATCTCCCAGAAAAGTGGCCTGTCCACTTCCATCTCCACCTCTCCACCTGAACCAGTCATATAAGCCTCTTTCATCCATCATTCCCGAGTCTTTTGGAAGTAACTTGGATGTGCAACATAAAAACAAAAATAATGAGAATCCACTTATATCTCAAGGTCACCATGTCCCATCTAATCGACATGTGACTACGAAGAAAGGAAAGAAACAAAGGTGTTCAAAAGACCGCAAAGGTCCTCAAAAAGAAGAAGACAATCAAAAGCCAGAAAATAAAATAAAAAATGGATCTCGAAATCCATTCTATAGGCATTGTCATCAAAAGCACCTCACAGTAAAGAAGAAAAAATTCAAAAGCTATGTGGATTCCAAAGAAAGAAAAAATCAAAGTTGTCATTCAAGCTTCCAAAATTCTCATGCTTCCCTCCATTTCATCACCCTTGCCTCTCATAATTTACCCTCTTCACTCCATCTTGCCTTGTCCCAAAGTGCATATCAGCATCTCCTCATTGCTAATGGCATGACTAAGAGAAATCTAGAATGTACTCTCCCTAAGCATTTAGAGCGTGGGAAATCTAACAAAGAGTTAAGGTGTGTCCATGAGGATATTTGTGGGTCTCACTTAAGTGATCTTTCCTTGACTATGGATCTCTTGACTGTTGGACACTATTGGTTGGCTCTCCTATTACTGCTACAACATCTGGTTTTGATTCTGCAACTTCTCAACTAGCTACTACTATAAATGACTGTGTTCTCAGAGATTCCTACTAAAGGAGAGAAACTCAAAGAGCCCATCAATGCTCTTCATCTAAGAAGTTCTATAGCTGACATTCTCAGTATGCTCATGTACATATTTATTGATCCTGAAAAAATCCTAAAAATTGATATATTGCAAAAAATCCTAAAAATTGCAAAATGTCCTGAAAAAATGATCATCTTAGTGAAAACCTGGCAAACAGGCGCTTTGATGTATCTATTATCTTGGTGAAAACCTGGTAAACAGGCACCTTGATAATACAAAAAAAAAATAGAAAATGTGAAAAATACAAAAAAAATGAAAAATTTCAAAAATACAAAAAAAATGAAAAGATCAAAAAATACAAAAAATGAAATATTCAAAAAAAATTCAAAAAAAGCAAAAAAAGAGAAAAGTACAAAAAAATTGAAAAAGAAAAAAATGTGCCATTGATGAAAACCTGGTAAACAGGCATCATGGTAGCAAAAATAGAATCTCTGCCAAGATGGTGAAAACCTGGTAAACAGGTGCCTCTTGTTTTCCTGAAGTAACATCTCATCTCAGCGTCTCTTGGCTCTTAGTTTCTTTCTTTAGTTTCCTTCCTTTCCTACTTAGTTTGTTTTCCTGCTTTCCTGCTTTAGTTTGTTTCCTGCTTTGGTTTGCTAGCTCATGCGCTTGTCTTTGAGTTTTCCTTGACTCTTCATGGATTGGAACTGGTTCACACTTGGGGGCACCTACCTGGTCTAGGGGGTATTGTCCTATCGCTTTCGGAAACTCTTTTGAGCATCAATCACCAGTGGTTCCCACTGTGCCTGCCTACGGATACCTAGCTTTCGTTCGATCTCTCTTCTTTGGGATTTCTCCCTTCTATCAATCACTGGTGATTCTCATTATGTCTGCCTATTGTCATTATCTCATTGAGACTTTGAACGTTATCTTTCCAAATTGACTTCAATCCGCTTGAACACGAACTTAAACTAAAACTCAAACTAAATGTGTGTTCCTTTGAGAAATGTTGAGCTTTGTTTTCTTTGAGTGCTTGTTTGTTTGCTTTGCTTTTTTTTGCTTTCTGTTTGTTGGTTTAGTTCCAACGATCCAAATAATTCATTTAAGAGGGGTGTCCATCTGTAAGAGCCTCTATCTCATATTGGATGGCCATGCGTACCTCGACTCCTTTTATATGGATGCTTTGGTGAGGTTGGTTCTTCTCCTTGTCTTTTGAGTGACTTCTTTCTGCTACTGATGAAATTGTAAATGCTCATCCTGTTAAGTGAACATAAGGGTCACTGCGAGCAATCTTTGGCAAAAGAAGGAACTCCTGCGTGTTTGGTGTGTTTGTTGCAAGAGACATTCAGGTCATTCTAGAAAATATGCTCTAATGCTTATGTTTACTTGCTAGATTAAAAGGAATAGGTGTTTAGGTCATTCTGGCTTCTTATGCCTTAATGCTTACACCTTATTCCGACAAACTTAAGACTTATGTCATATTCATATTCTCATGTTGGGGAGAATTGTATGGCATCTTGTGATTGTCCCATGCTTAAACGAACTCAATGATGATAAATATGATGAGTCCAACAGCCGAGTCTAGAGGATTGCATTTGTTCATCCTAGGCCTACATTTAGACTTGCATCTTTCATTCTAGGCTTGCATTTGGAGTGCTTTCTTGATGCTCTCTTGATTGCTTTATTCTGGATCTTCTCATCAAAGGTTCTCATCTTTTGTCCCAGTCTCATCTTGGCTGCATCCTTTTTCGGGATCGAAATTGAAATCTGACATCTCTAAGTGGCTCGAAATCATGTTTTAAATATTGGACTCCTTCTGGATCGGATGCTTGTGCACTCAACCTTCTGGTGTCATCTTCCTGCCAGATCCTCATCTTTGCATCATGTTCTTGAGATCTTTGCTTCTTTTCATCAAGTCAACTATGGTCAAACTTGGTCAACAAGACCTCTGCTTTGCTCCGATTCACTTCTGTAGCTTCGCGAATCTAGTCTAATTGCTTTTGCTTTGCAATCTCTTGTTGTTTATCATCCTTCTAACATGTCATCTTTCAATTTTGCTCCTGAGGGGGCAGGATGATTACATCATTTGAATCTTGTCGAATCTATTCTTGAATCAGTCTGATTTGAATCATCAGTTCTCATCGCTAGGGGCATCTTGGTGCCTTGCATCTTGTCATCTAGAAATCTATCTCTTAGGTATCTGAGCAATCTAACTCGGATCCTCAAGGGCCAAACTTCATTCTGGAGATGGTTCTTGAAATCTTTTGGGTATTGGGGCAATCTAACCCTAATTCCTGGGAGTCAAGCTTCGTTCTAGAGATGACTCTCGAAATCTCTTTTAGACCGTCATCTAGGCAATCTAACCTGGGTCTCGGAGGACTAAGCTTCATATTGGGGCAATCTAACCTTGATTCAGAGATAGTCCTAAATCTGCATCTTCATCAATTGGTATTGGGGCAATCTAACCTTGATTCTGGTTCTCTTCTAAGACCGTTGTCTTCACAATCTAACTTAGACTTTGAAAATTCTCATCATCTATCACTTCAGACTATTCTTTGAATCAACGTGCTATTCGCACATCAATTCAAAGAGGGGCAAATGTAATACCCCAAAATTGGCACCTATTTAATTTCATCAATTTTGGTGCATTATCTCGATTTTACATCACCAAAGTCCTAGTTCCCTAGGTAATTTTCTCTCTCATATCTGACTTAATTTGACTTGATGTCAATTGCAAAGACCATAAATTGCAATAATCAAACACTAAAATTAATTCCTAAGTCTCTTTGACTTTATTAGCTAAATTATCTCTATGATACATTAATTTAATTGTAAAGTCCTAAGTACTTTTAATTAAATTAAAAATCTACCCCCTTTAGCTAATTACACATAAAAAGGAATTAATAATTACTTGATATTCAAATGGACACACTTTTTTGAATTGATAATTCAAGATATTCAAAAGGTCACCTGTGTGGCATTTTCCATTCTTTTTATTAAGTAATTCTTGCATTTTTGTCTCAATATGGGAATGAAGGGTCAGGAGTTTCGAATCAAGAAACTCTTCCTCCTCCTCTTGGCTCTTCTATTTATTTGGCCTCTTTTTCTCATTCAAGAGAGCAATTTTTGAGAGCATCCTTACTATAGCATTTTTTAGTCTCATATCTCATTATTTTCAAAGCTCTTTTATTGCATTCTCTAGTTTAATTTCTCATATTAGTGTAATTGCATTTCACATTTAGATTAAATTTGCTTACTTGTTCGTAGTCTAATATCATCTTTATTTCAAAATCAAATAAAAATCTGCATTTCATATTTCTTTCAAAGTTTTCTAGATTAATTGCATTCATTCTTAGCTTAGTTTCATTTTTCTCATATTTGCTTTCAAATCCTCCATTGTTGAATTGGTCTCCCAGCTGTTGGCTCTCGTTCTGAGAGTATTCAAACACCCCATTCACACAGGAGGCAACAGGTCGCCTCACCATAGAATTTGGATTGAGTTCTTCATACTCTCTTCCAAATTCTATCAAGTGAATAATGACCATGTTGTGTTGTGCCTGATTTAGAGGTCACATTCAGTCACATACAACTATGATATAGAACAACTTAAGAAGACTCAAGAAGAAGAGAACTCGATGAGTGTTATGACCAAGAAATTAAAGATGTTCCAAGAACAAATTGACTCGATGAAGAAGGTGGCTAAACCTAAGTCCTTTTCTATTGAATCCTTGTACCCATTCCCATTTGACAAAACCTTAGTCATGGAACCTTTCCCTTTCAATAACATTTTTCCTAAATATGATAAGTATATGGGTAAAACAGACCCACTAGATCATTTAAGAGAATTTTGTTCCTTAAGCATTGAGTTCATGCACAACACTACGTACCTAATGAGACTTTTTCCTAGGATTTTGGGAGGACCCTCCATGGAATGGTTTTCAAAACTCCCACTAGGAATAAAGACTTTTGAGGAATTAGCCTCTAAGTTTGTAACCCACTAGTCCTATAACATCAAGCATGAAATCACGATGCTCAAATTGTGTGACACCAAAAAGAAAGATGGTGAATCCTTCTTAGGATTCCTACAAAGGTGGAGGACTATTTTTGCAAGGTATCCACAAAGAATTCTTGAGAATGAGAAGTTACAAACAATTTGAACATGGACATGAATTATCACCTCCAGCTCCATTATCCTCCTACATTTGAAAAACTTATTGAAAATGAGATTAAAATCGAAGATGTATTGGTAAAGAGAGGAGAGATAAAATTGTTTAAGGAAAACAAATCCAATAACAACAACAATAATAACCATTATATATCTAATTATGTTAATAATCAAGGGGCCAATAATCAAAATGACAAACCTAAGATATGGTTGAAAAATAATAACAAAAATCTTGTCAATGATGGAGTTGTGGAGGCCCACAACTTCAAGGCAACTCCTTTTAACTTATCAAGTGGAGCTAGTTCTTCATACCACATAAATCAAATGAATAAAGCTCCCTTTAATTCCAATAATTCCAATAATCCTAACAAAAATTCCAATAATAATCCTTTCAATAATGCAAATGTGAATAATCCCAAACCCTTTTTCTCCACTTATAACAAGAGAAAAATCACCTTTTTAGGTGAACCCTTGGAGAATGCATTAAGGACCTTGGTTGCTAACAAGATCATCACATTACCTGATTTGAGAGATTATGAACCTCAAGTTAAACCTAATTGGTGGAATGATTCTCACCATTGTGAGTATCATCAAAATAGAGGTCATAAAACCAATGAATGTGTTAGTGATTTTTCTTGTTGAATCCTATTACAAGCCTTAAATGCTTCAATTGAACTTTGTGATTCCTAAACTCCTGACTCAAGTAAGAAAAAGACTAATTGACAAGGAGAAACTCCTACACTTCGGGCTCCACAGGCCCAGGCGGGTGTACCTAAAACATACAAAGTTTGCATACATAAACACTCTCTCACTAAACCCTTTATGCATACATGAAAAATAGTGGATTATGACAAGGATATTCACCCTTCTTCTCTTTGAACCTGGAGGCTCAGGCAGGCTAACCTATCAGATTCACTTCTACAAGGAATCACCAACAATGTTTGTACTATTCAATACAGATTCTGAACATTCATGCTTTCAAACAGGAAATGTAAAATGATTTGAATTCATGGTTTGATGATGAAACTGAAGGACAAGCAAAGACCAGTGCCATATCTAATGGGAAATAGAGTCATACAAATGGACATCAACAGAAATCACTTAATAGGAACAAAAATAGAATGCCTTACAATCTAGATACAGCTTAGATAGAATGTCTTACAAACTATCTTATCATTCCCAAATTACTGTATCAAATCCTCATACAAATGCTTATCCCTCTGAAATTACTCATGAGACTAACTCCTTCCTTGAAGGAAACTCACAGGTAATTGCATAGTTACCTTGTAACCAGTATATTCAAAATGCCTTACAAACTAAACATACAAAGCATCAACAAAATATAAAGAGACAACAATAATCTAGAACTAGAACTACAATGTGTTTTATTAGGATCTTTATGCTTTAATAGATCTAGAATGACAAAAGAAACTCAGAAAACATGACCCTAGAATCAGAAAGCTGCCTTGCAGGATTAATTTCACCATCCTTTACAAATGAGAAGAAAAAATGAGATATAGTAAATGAGAGTCAGTTGAAAAATAACCCACAGCTGTCCATCTTTGGCATGAAAATATCTTCAGGTTTTCCCACACTTTGCTCTGCAACTGATTCCCAAACTGAACCACTATGTGCAATCATTTCTCCAATAGACTAATCTTGATTCTGATCCTCAGATTTCAAACCCAGACTACTCTTTCACACTTCACTCAAACTGAAAATAATCATCACCATGAGATTCCTTGTCTTTTCCTATTTCTGAAATTATATAACACTTATATGTTCTGATAAAAATTGAATTTCTAGGACATTTTTCTATGAACGGGCTTGGTCTTTTAAATTTTTGAATATTTTCAAATGTCTGGACTATATCATTTTTCTAAATTCTTTTAAATCTGATATTTTAAACATTTTTATGCACTTTATCCATAGAATGTACCAAAACTTGACATTTGTCATCTCCTCATTGGATGCTCGGACTAACCCCAGGCTTGACCACCTCATTGGGAGAACTAGCGAATGCATGCAATCTCTAAATCTCCAAATCATCCAACTAACCACAGTTAAGCTCTGAGATCATGCGAATAACTATTCTCTGGATCTCTGGATTTTTCCTTGACCTCGGGTTAGATATGGATAATGGGCGACTGAGCCCATTCTCCAAATCTTAGAATGAATTTTCGTTGACTGCCAAGACTTGGAGAACTGGCGACTAAAGCAATCTCATGATCTTGGAATGTTAGCCACTAACCACATGGGATCTAGTGACTTGGCAAATAGTGTATTCTCCTGATCTCAGAATGTTATGGCCTTAACTACTAGCATTTAGCGACCTAGCGACTGGCGGTTAGCTAACCACCACCTCTAAATCTACAGATTTTTGGCTAACTACAGGCTCCATTCCATAACTTAGAGACCTCGTGCCATGTGTCAATCTCATCCAGTCAACGTGCCACCTGTCCTTTGCAAAATTACCTTACCTATGAAGCCACCGGTATAGAAACCGAGGCACCAACATGGAGGGTCACGTGAGCATAGCCTCCAGTCTTCATCTATTTCATTGTGGGAGTGGATTTGCTTATATGCATTACAAATACCCATTTTGGCATGGATGTGGGACTAAATCCCTCAAGGTTTTAAATCCTCCTTTACATTTTCATTTAAAATATATGGGGCCCGTCGCGCACTGCATCACCCAACCAATGGGCCTACCAAGAGCCTACTTGGCTTCTTAATTTACATTATTATTGAGTGCCTTTGCATTTAAATGTCAAACTACCCCAATACCCAGTCCATGTGGGACAATGCCTATTGTGCAGAAACAACAAACAAAACCTTCCTTTGTACATCATGCAAGCCTACTAGAGGTGCTGGGCTCCCCCATTTAAAATGTCTCCTCTCCACTGTATCTACCCAAGCCTCCACCACAAAATCACGCAAGCCCCCTTCCACATGTGAGCCTCCAACATAAGATTTGCCTAATCTTACGCTAGCATATTTTAGGCATCTTATTTGCATGAACACTCCTTGTGTGAGCCACTCCTCTGCAAAATAGGTCCCCCATGGCATTTTGCATGGCCTGTTTGTGTGTGGGGGGAAGACCTTGGGGAACATCCATGTGAGAAACCTACAACTTTCTTCATGCATGGGCTTCCCCATTTGAATTGTGGGGACTTTACTTGGGCCCTCAAAACATTGTGTGAGGCACCCTTTCTCATTGCTCTTGTGCCCGCATGGTTCAAAACATTTGGTGCTAGCAACCCCCAAGTTGATTGCACAAGCCCCAGTCAACATTGCACCAGTCTCCATTCAACACTTAGCGCATGGCTTTTGTTCCAAACTAGCCCGCATCTCTTCCATCTACATTGGTCCCCCCTTCACTGCACAAGTTTGAAACTTCACGCACCCTCATTCACTTGCGTGGGTGCCTCCTTTGGAATCACATGCAGCCCCATTCTATGAGTGCCCTTTGCATGGGGCATCTCCTCTGCTCTTACGTGAGCCTCCACCATGTACTTTGGCATGTTAACTTCACCTGTTAGCACATACAAACACCCTCAGATCCGTTTCTCATAAGCATCCAACAAACTCACTCTGGAAGCCCCTGCATTTAAGATTGGCCTTGATGTCTCCAAGTACATGAGGCCTCTATTTGATTGTGCATGCTTGCATTTATATTGCGCAAGCCCAACACATAGCACTCACACACTGGCATCTTCTTTTAGTATTACATGAGGCATCCATTTGATGACACCCTACACTTTCTCGTTTCTTTCACTTTATTTCATAGATCCATTCATATTTGTTTCCTCTCATATTGACGATACCCTGTCTGGGTCATTTGAATACATTCTTTAAAAATCTCCATTTGAAAAAAGATGGCCACCTCATTCAACTTTGAATAGTAATATGCACCAATTAAATATTACAATTCTTTGAACCATTTTAATCTTTAGACACATCAAACCCCCTAAGACCTTTATCAATCTGAAAAAGTTAGTCAGGTCCCAAAGTGGACCCGACTAAAAAAGTTTTGCATTTTAAACACTTTTTTCCCTCAAACTGATCCACTGAGTCCACTGCATAAAAATCTACCATTGATCAATCAACTATAACTTATGTTCACCATTTTCGCAAACTATTCATTCTGCATTAGGGGGCCCAATGATTGGCTTTAAAAACTAAGAAAAATGCCTGACAGAAACCTAAAACCTAGTACATTTGTTCTTTCCAACATACTCCATTAGTACGCAAAATCTCGATCTATGAGGAACTTCCAGTCAGAAGATATTGATTTTCGAACATGCCTACTTCAAATTATCCTCCAAATCAAACATGTCAGAAAACATAGACTAGGTTCAGATTCGGCTTTGAAAACTAGGCTAAACATGACATCAGGATCTAAAAATAGGGGCATTTATTCTTTGTCATACAAAGAGTATAATTCCACAACTAGGGCTCATGACAAATAATAGGGTGCATTTGGCAATTAGGCAAAGATAGGCTCTCAGAATTGCAAACTGGGAAACATAGTAAAACAGTGATTTGTGCATAGGAAATGACCCTGGGAAAGTATGCTAAAAGATTAATCAAGGCTTCTAACTTGGCATACTTGTATTACTTTTAGAGTAGAAAATAGTGGTACAACCTATTTAGGCTCATCAATCACAACTCAAAAGTTATAACATCACAAACAGGGGTATAGATCAATCTGCACAATTCACAACTTGTAAAACAACAAAAGTTATATTTGGAATTGCATTTGCAAACTGAGAAAATAGATTTTTCATGACCTCAAAATTGAAACATAGGAAGTATTTGACCCTTGGAATATGATGCAAAAATAATTTTCTCAATAGGGTCAATTGGGTCAAAGATATGACTAGTCAAACAGGCCCATCAAGAATTCTGAACAATTACACAAGTGCATGACAACAACAAACTACCAACTTTGAGGGGTTCGAAATCTAATCAAATGGATTTGAAATGATTTAAAAATTGGAAAATAGGTTCTTTGATATGCATACTAAACATCCTCAAATTTGTGGGTCATGAAACATTTATGGACATGAGATATTCAAAGGCAAACTGGGCTACTGTACTCTATTTGACACTTCGGCAGAATTGTGCAATTTGACACTTGCTCAAAATGGGACTTCACCGAATGATTCAGGATGATAAAATAACATCATAGAATGCATACATATACTGAATGGAGTGTGTTAAACACCTAGAACACCTCATAAGCTTCAAAATGACAGCCGGGTACATATGCATGAAAAGCATTTAAAGGGCTGCAAACTACAAAATTTTAACAAGGTACTCAAAAACCCATGTTGTATTTTTGAGTACCAACAGAATGTATGAAGTTAAAACACTTAGTGCAAGATTTAATAGATGATGGGACTATCACAGTTGAAGGGCCTCAAAACAATGAGGATCATACGGCCTTCAAGAACCCATTTCAAAATCATGAAAAGGGTGAATCATCTAATGCCAATCAAAATCAGAAAAAGGGTAATGAGGAGGTGAAATTTTCTCACACTCATGATACCATGATCAATACTCTAAGTGAAGAGGACAATACCATAAATTTCATCATGGTAAAGGAGAAACCAAGGGAAGGATCATCTAATGTTTTCACTAGGGGACAAGCTTCTAAAATCACTCTACTTGGAAGTGCTCCAAGAATTGTTCTACCCAATCAAAACACATCTTCATCATTAAAGCAATATAACTTGGTGGATCAATTACAAAGAACTCCCACTCAAATCTCAATCTTGGAGTTTCTCAAGTTATCACCTACACATAAGGAAATTCTAGAGAAGGCTTTAATGGAAACCAATGTGCCGCTAAACTTAGATGCGGACAAATTTCAAAATATGGTGGGACACCTCATTGCTCCTCATTTCTTATCATTCTCAGAGCAAGATGATATGTTGTTGAACCATACTCATAATTTTCCTTTGCACATAGAGCTCCTTATTCACAAACATAGAGTGAAAAGTGTACTTATTGATGGAGGAGCCAGTTTAAACATTTGCAACCTAAACTTGGTAAGAGCCCTAGGATTTTCCAAAGAGGCTATTGATTCAAAGAAAAAGATAATGATCAAAGCATATGATGATGAAGAATGAGCATCCAAAGGGGTCATAATACTTCCCATTAGAGTTTTTCCTATGCAAAAGGACACTATTTGTCAAGTGCTATACTTAAAGTTGACCTACAATGTCTTGTTAGGAAGGTCGTGGATCCATGAAATGTAGGTCATACCTTCTACTTATCACCAATGTCTAAATTTTCCTTATCTAGGGCAGGAAATAATGGTAAGTGGAGACTTAAATCCCTTCCAATATTGTAACAACATCAAGCCTATTAATGACTCTCTAGTCCCACACAATACAGAAGGGTCTATACCTAATCAAATGGAGCAAGGGAAAAGTTCTAAGGACATCCCACTATTGAAGGAAAAGGAAAAGATAGAAAAGGAAACTGTTGTTGAAGACATATCAAGACCTACTAACCTAGCTACATCGACTAAAGGAAAAGAGAAGGTTAGTGAGGATAATGTTGTTGAAAAACTGAAAGAAGACCAAACCAAATCTTTCCAAGTGTATACCAAGGAAGCTCACTATCAAAAAATGGATCAATTGATGAAGAATTTTGATAAACAATGAAAGATCAAGCAAAAAGGAGTAGGTGAATACTCATTATACATGATGGACTTGCCATTATCACCTAAGTCCCATGGAAGATGACCTAATCTACCCCATAAATACAATGATCATTTTTTAAGAGAAAACACCTCTTCATTTATGGAGGAGGATGCTAATGAAATCCTAAATTGGCTTTACAAAGATGAAGAAATAAGTGCACATGTAAAACATATTCAGGATATAAGCATTCCCACACATCAATATGGGAAGGGATTTCAAATCATGAAAAAGATGGGGTACAAAGGCCAAGGACCTTTGGGCATGAAGAATGAAGGACTCATTGAACCTATAGAAATGACATAGTGAGATAGCAAGGAGAAAATAGGATTAGGGTACCTTGAACAAGGGTACGCTCAAAAGAACTATTCAAAAGTCTATGATCAGATATTGCAATTAGAATCTCATAGGGATGAAGATTCTAATCAATGGGAATGGGACTCATTGTCAAGTGATTCATGCCATGATAAGGAGGTAGATGTTACTCAGACCTATACTTCTAGCAAGGAAAAAGGACAAATAGCAGAACAAAATAAAAATCAAGACTCTAGCTCAAACCAAGTGATCTTAGAGAATCCTCAAAATTCAGGAAGTCATAATAAATCAATGGGTAGGTGAACCCTATTTACCTTCATGGAGACCTTCTATGGAGGAATCAAACATTAGGTTTAATCCACACGACTTTTATCCAGTGGAAACCCTCGAGGACTCTAGTGAAGAGGACTTTGACCCTACTTCTCTAGAAAATTTAGAAGAGGCAAATGTCATAGACTTGAATGATACAATGTATGAATCATCAAATGAGGTCTTATCCCTAAATCCCATCAAACTGAGCCCAAGCATTGATCCTTTAACTCTCATATACCCAGAATTAATCGAGTGGGATTTCATCAAACCAACCATCCTCCTAGCCTTTTTGAGCAACAATGTGGTGTCCCAATACCTCAATGTGGTTGAACCTTCTTCTACTACAGAATATTATGAGGAAATGATAAAGGGGGGTATCCAAATGTTTAATACATCTAAAAATGAAAAAAACAAAAATAGGAAAAAAGGAAAAGAATCTAATGTTGAAAACCACATTGTGGCAGCATTAGATCGAAAAGAAAAAGAAATAAAGGATCTTTCCAATGGTGAAAACCCAACTGAGGCACCTAAGGAAGGAAGTTTGGATGCTCTACCTAAAAATTATGAATAGAGATCTCCAATTTTGATAGAGCCTACAAAAAAGATAAACATTGGGTCAGATTTCAAGCCAAAGATCATACATCTAGCCGCATCATTATCTAGCAAAGAGAAAGAGGAATTCATCAAATTATTCAAGGAAAAACAAGTTAACTTTGCATGGTCATATGATGATAAGTCGGGTTTAGAACCAAACTTAATCATGCACCATCTAAACATAAAAGAAGGAGCCAAACCAATCAAACAAAAGCTAAGAAAGATGCACCCGCATATAGCCTTGCTAGTCAAAGTTAAATTGGAAAAATTTATCAAGGTGGGATTTATCAGAGCCATTGATTATGCCCAATGGATTTCAAATATAGTACCAGTTTCAAAGGCTGATAAGTCCATCAAGATTTGCACAGAATTTAGGGACTTAAACTTGGCGTGTCCTAAAGATGATTTTCCTCTTCCAAGTATAGATGCCATTATGGACTTAACAGTAGGACATTCTATGTTCTCACTCATGGAGGGTTTTAGTGGCTATAACCAGATAAAGATAGCACTAGAGGATCAAGATAAAATAGACTTTACATGTGCATGGGGTACATTTTGTTGGAATGTCATGCCTTTTGGGTTGAAAAATGTCAGAGAAAACTATCAACGAGCAATGACCACTATATGCCATGACATGATGCATAAGCTCATGGAGGACTATGTAGATGACATATTAGAAAAATATCATTCAAGAGAGGAACATCTACCAATTCTAAAGAAGATTTTTTTCAGATTAGAGCAATTCAAAGTGAGGCTCAACCCAAAAAAGTGTGCATTTGGAGTCTAATCAGGAAAGCTACTAGGCTATATTGTATCAGCAAAAGGCATAGAAGTAGATCCCACTAAATTTAAGGCCATCATGGAGATGGAAGAACCTCAAAACATAAGACAAATGAGGTCACTAAAAGGAATAATTCACTCCATAAGGAGATTTATATCCCAACTGGCGGAAAAATGTCATAACTTCACTCAACTTCTCCACAAAGATATAATTTTCAAATGGGATGAGAATTGTGAGGAAGCCTTCAACATGCTAAAGAAGTACCTCATGAATCCTCCAATTTTGATGCCACCAATAAGAGGCAAGCCTTTGATCCTATATATCTCAGTGAATGAGCATTCATTAGGGGCACTTTTGGCACAAGAAGATGAAACAGGAAAAGAGAAGGCTATCTACTACATAAGTAGAACTCTTGTCAAATAGAAGCTGAACTACACATTCATAGAAAGGGCATGTTTGGCTGTGGTTTTTTCCACAAAAGCTATGCCACTATATTTTATCTCATAAGATAAGGCTCATTGCAAAGATAGATCCTCTAAAATATCTACTTAGAAAAATAACACTAAATGGAAGGCTAGCCAAATGGGTTATGGTATTAAGTAAATTTGACATTGAATATGTAGATCACAAATCCATTAAAGGTCAAGTCATTGAAAACCAGCTAGAAGAATCACCATTACAAGATGATCATCTAATTCAAGTAGAATTCCTAGATTCTGAGATTGTGAATATTGAAGAAAACACTTGGCAACTATACTTTGATGGTTCCTACACAAAACATGGATCAAGAGTAGGCATACTCTTGATAACTTCTCAAGGGTCTAGAATTCCAAAGTCCTATAAATTGTTATTCTCATGTACCAATAACATAGAGGAATATGAATCCTTAGTCATTGGAATAAAGTTGGCTTTGGAATGGAAGGTGACAGAACTAAAGGTTTATGGAGAGTCCCAACTAGTCATTAATCAAATCAATGATGAATATCATACCAAAGATGAAAAGTTAGTGCCTTACAAGAACATGGTAGAAAATCTAAAAAAGTACTTCACTCTTATAACATTTGAGCAAGTGCCACGAGAAAATAAAAGAGTAGCATATGCAATGGAAAACTTGGCATCACTTCTACAACTACCAGATCAAAATGCTCAATATGAATTCCTAGTAGAAGAAGTGACACAACCCACATTTGATCCTACCCATCCTCATACTATTTTCCTATTGACCAGACATGGATCACCTTGATATGGAGCCATTTACACTTACCTCAAAGACCAAATCTTACTGATGGACCAAACTAGAAATCAAAAGAAAAGCTTCATCCACCAAGCCGCTCAATATACCTTAATATTGGAAACATTGTATTGTAAGAGTATAGACGGAATGCTTCTTAGGAATTTAGAGAAAGAGGAGTCAAACATAGCCTTGTGAGAAATCCATGAGGGAATCTGTGGGTCACATTCAAATGGACTAACCCTAGCTAATAAAATTCTTAGGATAGGATAGTTTGGGCCTACGATGCAGAGAGATGCTTGTCACTTTGCAAAGACTTGTAGAAAGTGTCAATTCCATGGAAACTTGATACATGTGCCCACACAAGAGCTCCATCCAATGACAACACCTTGGTTGTTTTATCAATGGGGTCTAGATTTAATAGGAATTGTTTATCCACCATCTTCCAATGGTCATAAATTCATCATCACGACAAAAGAGTACTTTAGCAAATGGGTGGAAGTTGTACCCTTATCAACTACAACTAGCAAACATATGTCTTTGTTTATCCTAAGTCATATAATATGTAGATATGGTGTACCTCATGCCATCATAACGAATAATGTAAAACACTTCAAAAAAGGACTTAAAGGAGTTATGCACAAAATTTCACACGATCCATCACTCATCTTCAATCTATTACCCCCAAGTTAATGGACAAGCAAAAGAAACAAACAAGAATATCCTTAAAATATTGAAGAGAACTATGGATAACTCAGGCAGAGATTGGAATGTCCAACTAAACCCGACTCTATGGGCTTATAGAACTAGCATTAGGATGCCAATGGGGGCTACATCATTTTTATTAGTCTTTGGAGCAGAGGTCATCTTACCTTTGGAGGTAGAAATTCCATCCTTGAGAGTATCGCTACACGGGTTGATAATTGAAGAAGACTATAGGGTTGCTAGGCTACATGAGCTAGAATTGCTAGATGAGAAACAACAAGAAGAATTTGAGCACTTAAAGGTATATTAAAATAGAATGTCAAGAACCTATAATAAGCACATCAAAGAAAGGACATTCCAAGTAGGCAACCTAGTTTTGTGAGAGAATCCCAAGAATCAGGTAGAAAGAGAAAAGAAAGGGAAATGGGAAGAAAATTGGTTAGGACCTTTTGTTATCACCGAGTCTTTTGGCACCAACACTTATAAACTAGCAAATTGTGATGGAGAAGAGCTACAAGAACCTATCAATAACATTTATGTAAAGAGGTTCTATACATGAGACAGATGAGAGAGTATAAAGAAGATCAAGAAAAATCAGATAAGGAGCATCATATTTATTGCACATAGTTAAAAGAGATCCTGAAAAATCCAAAAACATTTGAAAAGAAGAAAAGACCAAACAAATTTGAAAAGTAGAAAAGATAAAAAACAATGGAAAATTGAGCATGAAGAAAGTAAAAACATTCATATATGATCCTCAAAATATGTTGTCTTGGTGAAAACCTAGCAAATAGGTGCCTTGATGATATGAAAGGAAAAAAATCAAAAAAAAAGAAGAAAAAGATTAAAAAAAAAAAAAAGTATCTCACTGAAAACCTAGCAAATAGGCGCCTTGGTAGCAAAAAAGGGAAAAAGCTTTAAAAACATAAAAAGAAAGAAAGATCCATTCAATCGGTGAGAACCTAGTAAATAGGCACCATTGACAGTCAAGTCAATCGCATACCTAGAGGTCACCTTGTAAATATTGCATTCACCAGCATTTGTATATATTACATAATAAAACCCCACAGTTGCATTTGCAAGTACCTAAAGATTTTGGTCACCTAATCTGCAAATTGTCCCAAGTCCCACAAACGTAATAATATCAAACTAGGGGAAATCTACTTGAAAGGAGAAAGGATTCATCAAAGAAAATTTCAATCAATCAGAGAATCAAGTCATCAAAACTACAAGTGGAAACACTTAATCAAATTCTCATTCTAATCCAATTTGAACCAAACAAAAATTTGATCTAAGATCTTACATAACCCTGTCTTTATCAGGATTAAAAGTATGAAATGGATGGAACTAAACTTGAAATATGTAAATTTGAAAAACATTGCAAAAAAAAAATTTAAATGTTGACTTGATTGATGAAATCATTTCTTTCTAGCAAATCGATGAAAGTTTTTAAACTAGACAAGCTATGATGAAAACATGATATCTTATTGATTTCTAAGTGACTGTCTTAAGATCAAAGTTTTAAAGAATGCATTATTTATCTAAGGACATCATCATCAAAGAATCATCGAGGACTTGTACATAGGATAAAGCTGATATCTCTATTTGTTTACGCAAAAGGATACCTTGGATATTTTGATCTTCAATATCATAATACCAAAATCCACTTTCATCATAGAATCTGACAAAATCGGTATTCCCACTCTCATGATTGGGTTCAATCAGTGATAGTCATACCAGATAAGAGATAGGAAAGAAAAACAAGAGGTGCAAAATGTATTCATATCATCATAGTTGAACTAGTGATGGTTGTACTAAAAAGCGGAATTCCAAAAATGCTCAATGATGATTATAAGTTCCAAATTTTTGAATAATGAAAGTTAGATGCATACATCCTAGATTAAGTGCATTAAATGTTTTTATTGTTGTTCTTAGTTTATAATTGCAAGAGGGAAAATTGACAAAAAGAAAGGGGGTGTAGTCAAATCAAAAATCAAAAGGATCATCAAAAACTATATGTGATCGAGTGTGTTGGAAATTCAAAAACCAAAAACAAAGTGCATTTCATTAGCTCATTTGTATTTAGATTCATTTAAGTGTTTTCATCATTATATCATTAAGTTCATTACATTTTAAAATCGTTGCATAATCATTTAACATCATTATCATTAGGTTCATTACATTAAGTTTCATTAACCTTCATCATTAGAATCATTGGTATGTTATTTGCATTAGGTTGCATACATCATTTAAATTTATTTATCATTAAAATAAGTCATATCCATATTTAAATCATTAAGTGCATCAGATTCATCTCATTTAGATTGATTCATTTCTTTACAAAAGGAAATCATTCATTCAATGCATTTACCACTACATACATTAATCATTATATCATTATACAACATTGCATATCATTTGAGTCATCTTAGAAACATCGCATCATTTACAAATCCATTTACCATAAGCATCATCATTGCATTTCATTTCATCACATTACATTCATAAGACATCCATCACATTATTCATTAATTCCATTTAACAACTATATATCATTGCATCCATAATCATAGCATTAATCATTAGAATCTACATTATCACATTCATCCATTTATTCTATGTCATACATAAGACAATCATTTAAGCATCATTAGAACATATGCATACATTATGGAAAGCATAAAACAAAGCATATAAAAAATAGAATCATTTAGATCTACATATCATGCTAAAACACCTGAAAAGGAGATCCAACACATCATGACATCATATATAGTAAAAGCTATCAAAGCAAGTATCAGAGTCTATAATATCATCATGAAATAAGAAGACTATCAGAGTCCATCAAATGATCATAAGAACAATATATGGAAATCAATGTCTATCAAAGTATCAAAGTATCAGTATCAACAACAATATAGATCAAATCAAATGATACAATAAGAGTCCAATGTCTCGATATCAACAAGAGAATGAGATCATATATCATCAAAGTATAAAACAACTGAAATGTCTCATGTCATCTATCAACTGGCTAAACCACCAGCACCATCGGTACCATCAGGACTAGGAGCACTATCTGGAGGATGACTCAAGCTCTCCTATAATCACTGCTGACTCATAGCTGACAAGAAACTCTGCATCATCACACTAAGCTGAGAAACCTGCTACTACATCGCTGACATCTGAGTCTAAAGAGATATAACATCTAATGCTAAGGCTGGGGTAGGAGCCTATGCTACAGAAGTCTATGGTGGAGGTACAGATGAAGAAGGCATCCGAGAAGATGGATCTACCAATGATGGAACAAAAACTAATGAAGAAGGACGTGATGAAGAAGATGGCATCGAAGCTGAAGCAAAAGTAGAACCTGGTGCCTGAACCTGTGGAATAATGAGAGGTATACCCTACTGAGCAAGAGGACCCTGTGCCTGATCCAACAAAACCTATGCCACCTGAGCCTCAATCTCTCTATGTCATCTAGCCCTATGTGGACCATGTCTCATGGCTGGATCCCTAACAACTTGATGTAATGCTCTATCCACACCACCTCTACCCTGACCACCCACAAGAGGAATAGGAGCAGCAATAATCACTAGAATATATACCCTACCAGCTATACTTCTCGATGACCATGTCGTCCATGTCATGCTTGAATCCTACCTCTACCACCATCATCATCTCCATCATCATCACCGCCATCCCCCACATCACCACTGCCACCATGTGATAGCTCATCAATCCCAGGAACTCGCTCAACAGGATCAGTAAATCTAGGGAATGGGTACCAATGTAACCACTCACCATAATCCTTTGAGATCCCATCATCCATGATGTGAACTCTCATCAACCAAGGTAGATATCCAAGGTCTCAGATCTCCCTAACTATTGTACCATAACGCATGAACCCCAATCAAATCTACGGGGATACACCAGCAAGTCCTCGAGGATAGGACCCCGTCCAACTATGAACCCATGACCACGTTTGTCAAGGAGAAGAAAACCACCAATCAGAGTACCTAGAACTGCTAGTAACACTGGAAAGGAAAGGAACTGAGCCCACTAAATATGATCGCCACCAATGGTACAATCCAAGAAAATCCATGGACATGTAGAACCATCATAAAAAGAGTCATAATAGATCAACTCACCTCTAGTCGACAAGCGCAAGATGCAATATACATCCTCAGGAGTGATATTCAACTCACCCATTGATAAATGGAAAGTATTATGGTCTGAGTGCCAACGCTCAGCCATAGCAGTAATAAGACCCTGATTCACTCAGAATCGAGGAAGAGCTAAAAGGAAAGAAAGATCACATAGACTAATGTGTCTACAATTGACAACACTCAAGTCTGGAATCATACTAAATGGTAGAGGGTATGCACCACAGACACCCAATGACTTGAGCACCTCCTGCAAAAAGCAAGTTCAATCACATCAGTTTTGAAATCAGTTATCACTTGGATTATCCTAAGTCAATCAAAAATTTAAAAATATCAAACCATAATCAATTTTCATGCTTCTACTTAGATAGGACAGAAAATTCATCATCATCCATCATCTAAATCTAGATTGAAAATCCAACATTCAAGTTCTGATTAACTCATACTAACATCTTAGGACTCACTATAACATCAAGTTTGTAACCTTAACCAATCAGTTGATCGATGACATTGAACAAGTTGAAAGTTGACTAAGTTTAAAATCTTTCCTAAAAGGGTGAAAGTGCTATTTCAGGTTGTAAAAGCGATAAAACGTAAATGCATTGTTTAAAAGTGTAAACACGCTACTTAACAGTTTAAAAGTGCCATTTCAAGCAAATGCGCTAAAAGAATTCAAAAGCATTGTTTAAAAAATCACAAGCGCTATTCTAAATCACCAAAGCACAATCAACATCAAAAGTGCTATTTAAAAATGCAAAAATGGTTTAGGGTCAGGAACAGGCGTGTAAATGTGTTGTTTCGGAGTGCGGAAGTGCTAGTTAAATGCGCGGAAGCACTATTTCAAGTGTAAAAGTGTTGTTTAAATTGGTAAAAACACTATTTGGGAGAAAAAAGGAAAAAATAGAGAGTTTTACAAGGAAATTTTTTCTTTTTGGACATTAAATGCATGAAACGACAAAACGAAGAAGTCCAGGCACTCACCGGAGGTCCATAGTTCAGAGGCTACTGGTACCGTCGCCCACGCTCGAATCTGTGCTCGTGAATTGGGATAGACATCGTCAGAAAATCAAAGGGAGTCAAAGCTCAAAAGTTAAAAGGTAAAAGTAAAAATGAATACTAAATTGACTTTTTACCACTTTATATAGGCCCGTTTGACCTAAAAAGGGTATCTTTGACCTAAAAAGGGAATTTTTCACCAGAGGGAGCCCGAGGACCCAAATTTTTTTCACAAATCTACCAAATCAGGGGCATATTTCATCAAACAGGCACAAAAACATTATCGAAAATGAAATCAAAATTCATAATTAATTAACCCAATCAATGCAATTTGACCTAAATTGTCAAAATTTTCAAACATCTATCAAATTTCCTTTCATTTCCGAGGGGGCATACCATCGGACAATCAGATCATCAGCAACATCATCAAATCAAGAGATCGATCATCAAATCAGAACGCAATCTTTTATCAGGAAATTTTTCGCTAATCAATCAAAAGGGGCATCAAACATCGAATAAGATCAAATCAGGTATCACATCAATAATCTAACATCGAATCAATCATCAAGAGTATCAAACCAATCAAAACAACCATCAGAACTGCATCAAACATCATCAATATCTACATCTTAGATCGAAAGAATCAAGATCGACCATCGAAAGAATCAAGATTGGTCGTTGAAAAAATCAGGACCTTTATCAATTAAATCATGACTTTCATCAAGTTAAATCAAGACATTCTTTGAATTGACACACTTCACACGTCAACTCAAAGAGGGGCATTTGTAATCACTGAAAAGTGGACAGGATAATTCATATGATTAATCAAGGCAAAATCAAAGCAATTAAATCAAAACAAGCATTTGGCCAATCAAAATTAAAATCAAGCCTTAATTAAGTATAATTCAAAATCTAAAGCCAAAATATCAATTAAAATCTATTAAATCAAGTGAAATTAAATTAATGTGCAATTAATCCAATTAATTGTATAGTTTGGATTTAAATCAAATTAACCCATTCAAGGGGTGCACATGGCTAAATAAATGAATTAAAATGAATTGATTAAATCCTAATTTCTCTCAACAACCAAATGAGAGGAAAAAGCCTCAACCAATGGGATTTAAGGAACTGCATTCACATGGATCAAGCCAAATTCAATCTCAATCACTCAAATTGAAAGAGCATCTTGTCCACTCATCTTGTTTACTTGTCCCAAGCTTTGAGGACACAATATTTAAATTGTCTTCAAAGGGTGGAACCAAAAACTCAACTCAAGCTTAATCATGATCAACTCCACTACACCCCCTCTCCTTGCATAAATCTATAAAAGGAAGGCTTAAATCAATCAATTCATATCCACAAATCTGAGAATGGCATCGAACCTCTTGCATTTTAGAGCTAGAACAATAATTTAGAAGTTAATTGAGCATTTCTATTTGGAATTGAAATAATTAGCTTATTTATATTATCATTTCTCATTCTAGGACTGTCATTAATAAAGGCTTTCTGAGAGCTTCACATTAACACTCTTAGTTAGAGAGCCATAGGATGCTTAATTGTTTATTCATTTGCTAAATAGTTGCTATATTGTGGTTTATTTAGTTTCTATTTCATTTATTGTTCAATACAAATTCTATGAAGATACTATTTCTGGTATACAACAGATTTGTGCAAATAATTCTTTAACCGAGCCCAATGCATTTCATAAGCATTATTCAAAAGTTCAAGAACCCCAACAATTAAGAATTGACTTGAGGAAGTAAGAGTATACAATCAGAGAGAAAGTAATTGAGCTTCAGGCTGAATTGCTTCCCCATCTTAAGATAATGGAAAGACATGTGAATAAAGCAAAGGACTTAGTTGCCACCTCAAATATATCAGTTTTAGAAAATATTTTTGATATGCATGCATAGGTCAGTTTAGAGCACATTGCTCTTGAGAACCTTAATGAGGAATGGGAAAACCTCTTGGATTCACTGAAGAAAACCCATCAGAATATTTTTGATAAGTTGTTAGTACATTATTTTTTTGGCATTAATTTAAAAAAAGGGGGAAATTATATGTATATATATCATTGTATGTACTTCACACCGAGAGCATGTACAAAGAGGGAGTTCAGATCAGTTCACATATGATTCATATTTTTGTTAAGTACAATTTTTTTGAAGTCGTCCTACATATACATAAAGTTTTTGATACTACTACCAAAGTGGGAGAATGTTACTCCTATTGAGCATTAATGGTTGTCATTAGTATCATTCAGACATAGAGTCGGTAAAGGAGACAAAATAGGACAGTCGATCATTACAAAGAACCTATACACCAAGTAGGACACACGATAAATCTCTAAGTTAACCGATCACTCTTACCAAGCCAGATGATCACCGAGTACCGAACACTGTGGTCACCGAGCAGTCATATGAACCGAGCACCAGTTAATTACCGAGCAATGAATGCAGTGAACACTGAGTGAAATAGGAAATGATGTAGCAGTTTGGAATGACACAAACGTCAAGGAAAATGGGTTACACCGATCAAAAAATAGTTTAATAAGATCGATACAAAATTTAATATGGATGTAATCTTTAAATTGTTGATGATTCCTATGTATTTTAGATCTAGGTTATTTATTTGTACTGTTGATCTTAGGTCTTCTAAGATATTGTAAAACCCTAATTAGGTCAAGTCAGTTTGATATAAAATTTGTAAGGATGTCATTTGATCATGTATCATTAAGAAGTAGTTGCACTCAAGACATCTAAAGATTAGATAGGGTTTTTGACAGAAGTATTCAATTTTTTAGAATAGACATAAGGCTACCGAGCAGTACAGAAGGACATACACATCACAATGAGATGATATCTTTATAGTATTTCACATATATGAATCAGGCAAGTTAGAGTTGATATTTATAGAAATATCTTACTCTTACTCTTAAACATTGTAGCAGATTTCTAAATCTCTTAACAGAGTGAACTTAACAGTTCTATTATAAATCTCTTAACTAAGTGCACACTTGATTGTGTTGCTAAAATCCTCTAACAAGGTAGATCTAGCTGATTTTATTGTTACTCCTAACAGGGTAAGATCACCAAAAGTGATCACAATCTTTGTGGCCTTAACTGACATACTTTGTTACTGCAGTAGTGAAGTTTTGTGGGTGTCATCCCCACCGCAATTTTTACCTTCTAACAAGGGTTTTTGTGATACCAAAACATTTTTGTTATGTGTATGAAGTTTCATGAATGGTCTATTGATTAGGTTACATGTATTTACATTTTAGTTATATTTGAATGTATGTTACATGCAATGGATACAATTGGTTAATGTTATGTAAGCTTACAAAGTTTTAGTCTTGAAAAGTTTTAAAGGTACTGATTCACCACTCCCCTCTAAGTACATATCTTTCTATAATCCCAACAATACGTAGGAGATATTTTTTCACAAAAAGTCAAATTGTGATATTGCTATCAGGATTCAACTGTGTAGTTTTTTTAGTCATACTCATTGACCCATTTTTCATGAGTAGTGGTTCACAAGAACCCATCTCTCATGAGAATGAATGGAACACTTAACACTCATTGGATCTAGGTGATGCTCATAGAGGTGAAGCACGAGGAGTTTTCGGGAGGTCACCCATCCCAATACTACTCCAACTCGAGCACACTTAACTACAAAGTTTACTCCATGATTAAACCCACTCTACTTGCAACCCCATTTGCAAGACCTTCACCAAGTGTTGTGCCTTATGAACCATTCATTAGAGGAAACTTCGTAGTTAAGCATATATGTATCTTCACAACCATTACTAACATTATCCCTCTAACATGACTTGACTTTAACATAACATCTCCATAAAGTTGATTTAGAATCTCAAATAAAATTTATAAAACTTTATTTCCAAAACACTTAGATTATGAAGAAATATCAATATTATATATTTACATATTAAAAATATTAATTTAAGAGGAAATTAAATAAACTATAATTAAAATATTTAAATTTAAATATAATATGTATGATATAATTTAATTTTAAATTCAGTACCATTATACTAAAATACTTTTTTTAGTCAACATTTTGCTAGATTTTTATTAGAGAAGTCTACAAAATAAGATCCAAAACATGATGTGTCACTTTAACATAAATTCTTTATGGTAAAGCCCACTTGTTATCTTGAATAACTTCATCTTAACAATAGAAATTTTAAAACTGCCTTTCTAAAACACATGGTTATACAACAATAATAACCTTTTTTATTTAAAAATAAAGAATATTTAAAAGTGAAGTAACTAAACTACCATATCAAACTTTATATTCCAATATATTATAATACAATTAAATGTTAAATTTAGTACCATTACACTCCATGACATTTTTCCTTTTTATCAATATTACTGTAGGTTTTTAACCAAGGGTATCCAAATGAAAATCTGCACATTCAGATTCGGAAAAATATTGAAATCAATATGAACTTTGGAAATTTCATTATTTTAACTATCATGGCGTGTCACTTTAATACGAGGCCAGGATCGTGCCCCGGAGAATTTGGCCATATTAGTAGCTAAAATGGTTTAGTGGATGACCTCAAAAGTGAAGTACCTAAATTACCATATAAAAATTTATATTCAAAAAGATTATGTATAATACTATTAAATATTTAATTTAGTACCATTACACTCCATGACTTTTTTCCTTTTATCAATGTTACTATGATTTTTAACCAGGGATATTTGGGGATCAAACTTAAGAGTTTGATACTAAATAGTTCAAATGAAAATCTGCACATTCAGATTTCTAAAAATATTGACTCAAATTGACACAACTTTGGAAATTTCATAATTTTAACTATTGGCGTGTCACTTTAATTTGAGACTGGGATCGTGCCCTAGAGAATTTGGCCAAGTCAGCAGCTAAAATAAAATGGTTTAGTAGATGACCTCTATAAAAATAATTCAATTTGTACAAGAACAGCTTACCATAAGAGACTAAATACCACACAGGGATGATGGCTTCCAAGGGAGAACCTGACAATTCAAGGTTCATCCATAATGTTAAGAGGATGAAAATCTGCTGGGATAATATTTTCAGTGAAGAGAATGAGTTGGATGGCTCAAGCTCAAGAAAATATCCATATGGCAAGGGTGAAGTAATGGCTGAACAAAAGGAAGTTGATTCTGGATCAACTGATGGAACCAGCAAGCATATATATGCCAAGAATGCAGAAAATAGCTCAAACACAAGAGTAGAAGGCAGGGAAGAATCAATTTTTGTAGGTCATATTCCAGAGGAAATCTTGACCATGATATTTTGCAAACTCCCTCTCCATACTCTGTTCCAAATGCAAATCGTTTCTACTTCACGGCAAAGTACTATTTCCGGATCTGCTTACTTTCACAATATGTGGGAGAAGAGCAATATGGAAAGGTGGCTGGTGATGGAACTTTATGATGAAACAAGTGGGTCTTCTAATGGGCTTATTTTCTATGATGTCAGTCGAAGGCTGAGGTACAAGAAGATATTTAATGAAGAGTGGAGATGCAGTGACTCACAATGGTTTCTCAGAGGTGGAGATGGGGGCCTCTTGGTTTATAGCTGTAAGAAAAATGGAACCCTTCAAGTGGTCAATCTAGTGACTATGCAGTCCCATTATCTTGAAGATGTAAGAATGAACAGAAAAAGCAAGCTTTCTTATTACATGAAAAAATATCATGATGATGTGGCTGTACTGCTCAACTTTGATCCCAAGGAAAAAACTTATAGGTAACTGTTATAATTGGAAATCTTCACATTCTCAGAAGTAAGAAATTTATTGTTTTCATTTATAAATCTGCAGAAGAGAGATGGGAAATAAGAGATGCTCTCTTAGAGAAAAGTTTGCGTGGATATTTGACAGTTAGCTTTTTCCCAAGCATTTTCATGCAGAACCAGAAAATCTACTGGTTTTGTAAAGATGGGGCAAATGTGCTTGTGTATGATCTGAATGGAGATGGCAATATCAAATTTCTTTGGATTCCATTGGTGAGGCAAGGTATACTGCACCAGACCTTGGGAGTTGTTATGTACAAGGGCAGAATGATAATGGTTTGTAAAGTTAAGCCACAACAACTCCCAGGATATACAAATGCTTTCATTTTTTTTGAGTTTGATGAGCATGATGGAGACTGGAGATCTAAATATGAAGTAGTTGTATCGCCCATAAATTTGTTTCCTAGAATAATTTGTGTGGGATTATATTTGGGTAATTCAGGAAATCCAGGGCTATGTCAGCCATATAATTTGTATAGATATAGATAGTGGGGAGCTGAAAATATGGCCAGAAGTTTACCCGTTTAAGTTCAATGTCAGAAAATGTCTATCCATGCCACTGAGCTTTTGCCCATGCTCTGAGATTTTCTAGGGTTCCTTGATTGCATTTTCCTGAACCAATGAAACCTATCTGCTGCTCCATCAATAAAGGGTTCTAAAAGATCTTGCGATGTTCTATCAATACAGGTTCTAAATATTAATTTGTGATTGTATTGGAAATTACTTTTTATAAATGGTTGTATTTGTCTAGTTTGTAATAGTATGTATGAGTTGTGCGAATTTGTAATGAGAATGTGAAAGACTAGACATAACAGGTAAGTATTTAGACAAAATATACCTGTTTTTACAGCATTGAAACACTGTTGGAAGGGATTTATTTTAGATGTTGAAGCTAGAAGTGTAGTTGCAAAAATATATATTGAAAGGATTTAAGAGGTTTCAAACAAATGCTATTGTTGACTATAAAACCAGGTCAATGTTTCTTCAGAGCTCTCAACAGTCATACATGCAAAATATGAAATCCTAGACAATGTGCATGAATCATTTGATAATTCTTAAGAAAATGAATGTAGACTGTTTCTTGGCTGTTTTGCAGATGTGTCTTGAATTGTTCGAGTTGTCCAGTTTTGCTTTTCACTCTGATTTTTTTATAAAAGAATTCAGGTTCTTTCAAAATTATGCTTATTTAATCAGAGAAGATCTTTGATGCAAGACTATAAAATATTTTATTAGATGGAATAACGACAATTTTTTATAAATAAAGGCTTTGTCATAGCATCTAAGCCAAACTAACATAAAATAAATTTTAATGTTGCTTTGAATTATATTAGGTAGTTTGATGATGAGTTTAATATGATATGTTATTGGTCAAAACAAGTGTAATATATTTTAATGGAAAACAATCTTGAACAATCAATTATTAGTCTCTTAATAAGCAGATCAATTTAGTAATAGTGTTCTTGTAATATATAAAAGGAAATATGATATCATTAGTTCTTCATATAATCTTCAAAGAATGTTTTAAATTTGTCACAATCATTAATAGTCTAATGATGAGAAATTACATTTTTTTAGCATATTGCACATTCTATTAGATAAACACCATATGATATTGAGCACAAAAAGCAAAGTACAGGAAGCAAAGTAATAGCTGTAGCACATACAGATATAACAATAATTACAATCAGCTGCATTGCTATTATTAGTGAGGCATTGTAATCTTTTAATCAATTTATAATGACCAAAGTATTTGATCATGTATATTCCTTTGTATGTTCTCATGGTTCAAAATATTCTCTGCTTGTGGTTTCCTAAAACATTAAGATGTTATCAGAGATTGTAATTCTGCCCTCTCCTATCCACCTTATCTCTGATACAGAGATGGTTTGCAATGCTAGGTGGTGTGATGGTTCTCTACTCTGTAAATTAACTCCATAACTGATCTGTAGCTCTAGGACACCTCAATGCTTGCTGGAATCTAAGTCTAGTCTTGCCCTGTGGTCTAGTTTGTTGAGCCAAAGAAATCCTCCTTTAAGTGGCTTTTGTTATTGAAGAAACTCCCTCTATCTATTCCATATGTTAGCGTATGTCCTATGTGTAGATGAATCATAATTGCTTCCCGTACTTCCCATTAGAGCTTACCACTCAGTTGTTCGCTTAGAGGTGTGTCTCATCTCATGATGGTTTACAAGTTGAGAAAATGCAACCCTAATCTTTGAGAAAAAGGTTTTTGTAGATCATTTTATTGAAGCTATTGTTTTTTTGTACCCACACCTCTAGTGATAGACTCCTGGAAGGATCTACTAATGTCTATGATTGATAGTAACTAAATCATATTGCTTTGGTCATATGTAAATGAATAAAGGAATAACACAACTTATTAATTTAGTTTGGCACTCTTGAAGGGAGAAGCTCTTGACATGCCATGATGGAGGCGATAATGTCCCTTTTGCAGTCATAGGCTTTACAAATAGGTATCCTATTTCAATTGGACACATACATGATTCAATGAAATATTTATTTTGCTCAGAACTGCATAATCTTCATCAAATTCCTATTAGAAGAAATAACAGAGAAGAGTGTTTTATTCACTTTCAATGTTTGTTCTTTTTGGGTATTTAAGGTTGCTTATTCTTTGGGGACTGCACTTCTTCCATGTAATACTATGTTATGACACTAGAGGATGGGTCCATAGGCGAGAAAGATCTGAGGACCTTAGAAAAATATAAGCCTTGCTAAGGGGCTAAATGATTATAACCTTGAGTTCATTGAATATTATTGATGAGCCATATTAATGGCATGTTTTATGATGTTTTTCTGTGACTTGTTAGGGTGTTTTTATATGGTTTTATGCAAACTTGGATGATGTTATTTGTATGGTTTTTATATGTGCAAGTGCATGGTCAATACTTTCAACTACTTTCAAATACTTATAATTTTTAATTTCCTTTCTGCAAAAGAAGTCTGCTCTATCCTTCTGTCTGGGCTGAATGCTTGGATTGCAAATGAGAGTAAGTGCATTTTTTATATCATTAAAGGTCTTGGTAAAGGTTATAACTTTTTTGATATGTACCTGTGAATGATTGACAACGTGCATAGCAATCATGGGAAGTGTGAGTGATTACTGCTCACAGAATGCTACATGCCCTGTTATTGTTGAAAGCAAAAAGGGGCCATGCTGAAATAAGAGATTTGGTGAAGCATACTGGGGCCATTCTGAGGCTTTTCAACTAGGAAACATGCGGTTGCCATATTACTTTTTTCCATCTTTAAAACAGTCTGATAAAGCCCGTAATCAGGTTTCAAGTCATGGGTATAGTTTAATGGACCACCTGAATGAGAGTACTTAGTCAATTTTTCTTGTTTGGCATGCATCATCTTGAGTCTTAAAGATACAACAATTAAGCATATTTCATAGCTAGGCATCAGTCTTTGGATCCAATCAATTGTAATAGGTCTCTTTGGGAAAAAAGGAAGATCGGATAAGTTTACTAATTTATTATTTTTGTACTAGAATCTGATAGAAACTGATAGAAAATTGAAACTGATAGAATCTGGTCTGATCCAGGGCATCTTTGGACAAGTCCGAATTTATAAATGTTTGTTCATGGGCCATTTCTGAGAAGGGAAATGAAGTGCTTTTTGAAGGCATGCCTTGGTTTCCAGGATCAATACAATGATAGTTACAATCATACAAGGACTCTCCTTCTGAAGACCTGAGAGCTAGTGACAGAGTCCTTATTCCTAGTGGTAAGTACAAACATGCAAGGGATCTCAGATGTTATTATAGAGTCCTTGTGAGTGTTGACCCTCTTTTTTAATTCCCTTTCTGCAAAAGAGTCTGGTCTATCTTCCTGTCTATGTTGAATGCTTCAATTCCAATAAGAGTCAGTGCATTTTTTATATTATTGTAGGTTGCATTAAAGGTCTTGGAAAAACTTATAACTTATTTGGGTAATTCTTTCTGTTGAGATCCTTTTGTTGTTTTTGGGTATTAAGCATTTCGGTTATTCAAATGTGACAACATGGGCATCTATGGGATTTGCTTGTTTACTGTTCCATTAAATATGCAGCGAGAAATCATATTGCTCTTTGGTAGTTTAGTCTTGTCACAAATGTGACACATCTTGACAGTGGTACCAGTGACTCGCACAGTATTGACTTCTGGCAGAGTGCAATTGTGGTCAATTGCATTATTTTTGTTAGCTTTGTAAACCTCTGATTATAACCTCAATACTCTCTTTTTAGTAATATATTATCTATTAAAAAAAATCATTAAGGTAACAAGATCTTTGCAGCTACTTACCGAACTGTTCTTTGGTTGTTCTATTTTTCTTTTTCTCCTATCCTTTTGTAAAAAGATTCAGATCTTAAAATCTTGTTATTTTAGTCAAATAAAATCCTCAATGCAAGATTATAAATTTTGTGCTTGAAATTTCATAAGAGAACAATCAAATTTTCAATCAATGAATTGTGAAAGAATCATTAATTTGAAAATGTTACACGAAATACTATAAATGAAATCCATCTTCAACTCCTGACGTCTATTTAAAACATAAAGATTTTCTTGTATTATATTATCATCATTTTAAAATTTCTAATATGGTAAATAAATAAGATTAATTCTTATATGTTATTACAACAAGAAATTGTAAAAGAATTTTAATGAAACCATTTTTCTACAGAATATTTTACAAAGAAAATTGAAGAATATTTATACTCCATTTTAGAAAGTAAATTTATACAAAAATTAAATGAAAAATTTGTGTATAAAATGGTCTTACCTTGCATCTTGTTAAAATTTTGTTGATAACATGATCTTACCTTGCATCTTGTTAAAATTTGTGTATAAAATGGTCTTACCTTGCATCTTGTTAGACTAGTTTTGTTGATAAAATTTGCCAAATTTGTCATTCTTTCAAAGTAATCAACTGACCTTCTAATTTTCTTTGATTGAAATAGATGAGAATTGAAATATTCAATGACTATCTAATGAGAATCTTGATTGGTTAAGATCATTAAAGAGATCTTCTATCAAACCTCCTTGTGTCATGAACGAGAGTTAGGGGCATTAAGATTAACTAGGCACTCCGAGTCATACATAGAAGCAAAGTTAATTGTCAAATAACTAGCTAAGGAAGAAACAAGGACCCCCCTAACTTTCTAGGATCCCACATTGTCCCTCGAAGGCTTCATTAGCATTTTTAGATTTTAATTTAATAATGGTTAGGCAAGAGGATCATAATCAAAGTCCTATTAAAACTATTCATACCAGCTTCAATCGTGCACCTGATAGATCTAAGACTTTAGTTGGGTCTACCCATGGAAGGAACAACAAGGCAGGATATTCCAAATTGGAGGATGACATTCTCAACACTAAACTTAATGACATGGAAAAAAATGATCAAAATTGTCAAGATACAATGGCCCTCAGTCCATCTGAGCCCCAGAATCACTGCAACAAGGAGGATGACATCTTGAATATCAGACTCTGTGATCTCAAGGAGTTATCAAAATATAGTGTATCAAAGGACAGCAAACGCTCCCCATGTTCGGGATGTAGGAAATCTTCTAGAATTAGAAATAAAGGGAAAAAGGACTCCACTCCAGAGGTCTTGATAGAATTACCCTTAGCTCCAACTAAAAACAAAATAAAGGGAGGCTTAATATCACTCAAGCCTTTGAAGAATACAACCAACCATGAGTCTCTCTCTTCAAGGCGGTTGGGAAGGGCTGGATGCATAGAGGAACCACTTCCCTCTAGACTCCAAGCAATTTATGATCTTTTTGGCAATACTCCAGATAATCAAAACACAAACAAAGCTCTCTCTCATTCAATTATTGAAAAAATGTTGGAAGATGATTATGTTGAAGATGAAGAAAGATTTATGTATGTAAACCATTCAATTATGGAATCAGAGATAACAGACAACTCTTAGGGGCTAGAAGAGGCTGAGATCAGGGAATCAGGCACTAAAGTAATGCTAGAAGGTTCAAATGCCCTGCTAGGGATGATGCAGGTTGACCATAAAATAGTCCTAGACTGTGGATCAGGGAAAAAGAAAGGGAAAGGAAGAAAATCAGCGGCCACTTTAAGAGAAGAAAAGGGAGAGAATTAAGACCAAGCTAAGATGACAGCATATTTGAATGTAGGGAAGGGGAAGTTCCTTCCCAAGTCTCAATGAGGCTCTCATCTTGGAATGTTAGGGGTCTAAATGCCCCTAACAAGCAGCATCTAGTCAAACGCTGCATTTGGACATCCAAAGCAGATGTCATTTTCTTACAAGAAACCAAAATGAGCAAAGGACAGGTAGAGGCTTTCATTAAATCCTTAGGGGACTGGAAAGCCTCAGTGGTTGAAGCAACGGGGTCCTCAGGGGGTCTAACAATTATTTGGAATACCAGAACTTCATATTATTCTCATGTCAAGGATACTCCAAACTGGATGGGGGGAAAAATTCTCAGCACTCAATCAAATTTGAAAATATATCTGATCAATGTTTATGGCCCTATATCAAGAAGAAGGAAATTGGTGATATGGGATGAAATTAGTAATTGGTTTTCACTCTTTCCTGATACTAACTTCATTGTGGGAGGTGATTTTAATGCTATCATCCATCCATTAGAGAAAAAAGGGGGTCTCAAAGACTTTCACAATCACAATTAGACTTCTATGAGTGGCTTCTAAAAGATGATATGATGGAGATTGAACTGGACAATGGTGCCTTTACTTGGTCTAATAGAAGAATGGGTTTCGACAATATCTCAGAAAAATTGGATAGGTTTCTTTACAAATGAGACATCACATCCTTTCCCTTTGGGTTGAAAGCATCAATTTATCCTTCCTCAAGATCAGATCATTTTCCTATTTGTCTTGACATGGTAGAAGAGGACAAGCCTTTCAAATGTTCCTTCAAATTTGAAAATATGTGGCTGAAAGAGGAAAAGTTTTCATAATTGATTGAAAAATGGTGGTCTGAAGTTAAGGTGAAAGGCTCAAAAATGTTTTGCTTTGTTACAAAACTCAAATTCAACAAGCAAAATTTGCTCATTTGGAATAGGACTCACTTTAAGAATATCTTTTCCTCAAAGGTGGAAATTGAATCAAAACTGGCAGAGTTAAATAATGAAATTATGCAGCAAGGAATTGTAAAGACTGAAATTTTGACACTAAAAGCCACATCAGTAAAACCCATAATTTTAGGGAGTCGGTCAACAAGTCAATGGTCGATTACACAAGTCGACTAATACCATTCAGTTCCCTACTTTATAAGAATAATAGAAATATAATTACGACCATAACTGTCAAAAAGATAAAGCATACCTTTGTTCAAAGTCGAGTGAAATGTCGACCATATGTCGGAGTGTCCTAAAGAAATCACAATAAGAAAATTCCCATCAAATACAAGTAAAAATAAACTATCATGTCAAGATAACAAACTCAATAGATTTTTGACCAACCGTCGAGACATGTAGTAAAAGATTAATATAGCCTCAATTACAATTTTCTATCTCATTAAAAAAAAAAAAAAATCTCAAAATCGAGAAATACCACCATGTCAAATACCAAATGCGAATAGCACTATAAGTAATGTCCTTTCTGAAAAATGCTTCAGAAACTTGAACACAAAAGTCAGCTAGGGCGAGAATATTGTGGGAGTGCGTTTCCACCCTACCACGAAGCTGTAACACTTCCTTGCAATCCTTCCTAACATGAAGGATACCCAGCCCAGCTAGAGATAGTCTAACCAAGTAAAACTAACTGAAGTAATGGAATTAGTGTGATAGTCATAGATCCACGTGATGTTAATACAACAAAATCCAAGGACTTAAATAACTCATATAATTTAACAGAAGAAACATCATTTTCTTGTCTATTTACAATTCATATCCTTCTCAATCATTCTTATTTTGAAAGGAATGCATTATCATCAGTTTATCCCCAAAATAGAGAAAAAGAGAAGAAAAGTCATGAATACATCCACACCTCTATTTTGGAAGTAAATGAATATTTATGTCACATATAACATGTTACAGTGGCATTCTACGTAAGGCGATAGATAATGGACCACTATAGCATCACATAAAGAGTTCAAATTCCCACTCCTTGCATGTCTAGCTCATTCACACTCATGTAATTCGATCAACATCATATTAGTTAATTAATCTATTCATAGAATTATTGATTGAAGTAATTTAAAAGACTTCAATTCCATAAAAAAAAAACAATCAACATATAAGTAAGTAAAAACATCACCTTTCTAGGTGGCACTGGTTCATCATGAATCTTACATTTTAACTTTCTTATTATATTAACAATACAAGATCACATATAAAAGAACTAAAATAACCTCATAACCAATTGAGTGATGCCCTTCCAATGTTTTCATTCTAATATATTTACTAAAAAGTCATTCCCCACTAGCCAACATAATATCAAATCATCAATGGCATACACCTACGAATGTACAACAGTCAAAACATTACGACCAAAAGAATCTTCTCATGCCTTCCAAAATCTATAGTAAAACATTAAGTTCTTTTTAAAAACAGTCATATCCAAGAGATTTTGAGGTCAGGCTACTTAAGAAACCTCCCAGAAAATATGGTGACGCTGTTTATAGATGTCTGGATAGAAGGAAACTTACTTATATGATAAGCCATTTGTGTACCTCTATAAAACACATATTGGGAAATACTTTCAATAAAGTCTGCTTGAATTTAAACTGGTCGAAACAATAAAACTAACAAAAATAATTTCAGAGCTTTACTCCTAATACAGAACAGAAGCTTGCTCCTAATACAGAGAGCTAAAACTGGGGGTTTCTCACATAAGAGACCTAGCCACTAAACTAACAATGATCTGATTTTAATGCAGAGAAATACAGAGTTTGCTCTGGACATTCAACTCCAAAAACTAAGAGACTGTGTTTTTAATGAAATAGAATTGTTTCTTTTTGAACCTCACAACAGATGGAATGAAGAATTGGGAGAACTCACAATACGGTACAGATAAAACTCCCTTGTGTCTATCGTAAGTCATGGTTGGCAAGACTTTCTATAATTTCATCTTATTTAATACGCAGCCCTGCTGTTGTGGAAAGGAAATTTGCTTTTGCTTATCAAATCACATCGATACATATAATTTGTGTTTTATTTTTGCTATTTCAACGATGGAAAAAGGATTGGAGGAAGAAGAACCGTATTGAGGTTGTGTTCCTCTTAATACTACCTACGATTTACTCAGCCTTATAAGCTGTAAATAAAAAAAACAAACATATCATTCTGTGTGCTACCATTTGTCCTTGATATAACAGGGAAAGAAGCTCAAGTTCGTTTCCTAACTAAAAGGCTAAATGGGATCATGCATACAAAATGAATCAGGGCAGTCACAATTTCTTATTCCCGAAAGACTTTAGAAAAGATAAGAAACGAATCTTTCTTGGCAAGAATACTAACTACATTCGTTTATTCTTAAACACCAATGTAGGAAATTGAAATGTAGAACATAACAGATTAAAAGGAAGACCCTACCATAAAGAAAATGACATATACATGCATGAAACACTGGAGATGGAGATAAGAAACGAATGCCCTACCTCGACTCTAGATAAATGGAAAACAATTATGTTTGTGACAAAGATGCCCCCTTCGATCAAAACTACCCAAAATAACGTAAAGATTTAACAAACAGAAAGAGACAAAAAGCTCACTATTTGTTGTAGTCCAGTGATGAAAATAGCCTGACTACACTGATCAACGCCAGGGCAAAGAGCAGTCATTGTAACGTTTGTAAGGGGAGGGACCGCCATGAATACGGCTGTGCGGTGTAAAAATGTTGCCACCAACATATGACGGAAAAGAAACAGGGAGATTGAAAGCAGCGTACCTAAATTGCACCCAATGAAGAAAAGGGAAGCAGGAAAGCCAGCCTTGAAGATGTCCCCTGTGCGCACGTACACACTGTAAATGCACGTCTGCGCATTATCAGACTCCAGTGCTTGTAGAGCGAGCAGAAAAGCGCCTGGAGCATTGGCGCTGCCTGAGAGAATGCAGGTCTCCGCCAGAGCAATAGTCCATGAGAAAGCAGGAGTAATGGGAGGCATCAAAATGGCATAGAGAGTGTGTAAAGGGGTGGTCCAGCATGGACAAGATCTAGTGCTCCACCTCAGCCCGGTGCACCTTGTTCCTATGCAACAGAGCCTCCTTATCCACCACCTTAACCGCATAAACATACCCCTCAAAGCCACGCAGGCGACACATGTACACCTTGCCAATATCCCCACTCGCCACCTTCTTCCCGAGTTGCAGGTGGCTCAGCCCAATTGGTCCCTCCTGACTCCTCACCGCCCTCATGACCTCCCACGCAGCATCATTGGCCTTGTGCGGTTTGTTCACATTGCAGGGCAATGGCGAAACAACCTTATCATTGCTTATACTACTTCTGGCATTGGAAAACTCTAGACCCACCGAAGAAGAAACACAGCTAAAACTGCTCTCGCTGATGGAATTGAAACTGGTGTCATAAGCATCACAGTCTGTCCCCCATTCTAGAAACCCAAGTGGAATTCTATAACATTCCTATGCTCTGAAGAAGATGTAGACCTATACTCACTGGTAGAGAAATTTTATATATCTCCATCATGGTCCAGATTCGACGCAGAATAATAATGGCATCCCCTAAATTAAGGAGATTCTTACGGCATAACTCAAGAACATGAGTTTTGAAAAAAAATAAAAATGGATTTATTCATTCCTCAACCGTAAATCAACTCATCAGGAAAAATAAAAGACACCACTCTTTTAAAAATAAATAAAACTAGGAGTTGTGTCCCCCTCTAGGCCAGAATAATAGCCAGAAATATAGGAAAGGAAAAATGAGGTTGTGACAGGAATGAACCAAGAATTATATTTTAAGGAGAAGGAGTTGCTTAAGGACGTGGAGGATGTGCTCAGCAAGGAGGAAATATTTTGGAAACAAAAGTCAAGGGAATCTTGGTTAGAAGCTGGGGATAAAAATACCAAATTTTTCCATTCTAGCACTAAATGTCGTAAGTGTTAAAGTATTGTTCGTTCGTGTTTAATAAACGATGAGACAATCATGATATCCATATAAATATAGATATATTTATATATATATATACTATATAATATAATTGAAAAGTAAGTATATATTAATATGCACATGTGTGAACTTATATATATATATATATATATATATATTATACAAAATATGAATAAACTATTGGTTAAGATATGTTAACTAATAGTTATGTAATGAAGTGACATGACCATAAGTATATACGGTCATGTCTATTCATTACATGACTATTCAATATATACATATACCCTATTGTTATTGTAGAATCAATCAATAACGAAGGCAATTGTATTCTACAATCATAATGGTAATCTATTTCACTACAGCAGTTACATATATTCTCTATAGGACGATCCAAATTTCACAACAGTAAGAACACTAATAGAATTTTTCAAATTGCTAATTAGGATAGATCTAATCTAACTAATTAGAAAGAGATTCAGTGGGAAATTGTATCTTTTTTCTCCAAGTTGCTGAACAATTCAGATAGTTCTCCTCTTACATGTCAACAAGATCTTTGTAATGTGCCCAAGATTCTCTTAGATTTGGATAATCATAACTTAATGAGGCCCTTCTCAATAGAGGAGATTTATCAAACATTATCTACAATGGCTCCAAATAAAGCTCCTGGTCTAGATGGGTTTCCCCCTAGTTTTTTTCTTCATTGTTGGCTGGTGATTGGTAATGAACTCATAGAGGCATTGGAAACAACGAGATCATCAGGTAGATTTCTAACCGAAATCAACAATACTTTTATTGCCCTCATTCCTAAATCAGAAAATGCAAACTCTATGGATGAATTCAGACCTATTGCTTTGTGTAATACTATATATAAGATCCTATCTAAGGCACTGGCAAATAGATTAAAGGTAATTCTAGATAAGATTATTGGAGAGGAACAAATAGGTTTTGTTCGAGGCAGATCCATTTTTGATGGCATAATTATTGCACAAGAGGCAATTCATTCCATCCAACACTCAAAAAAACCTAGCATGATCATTAAACTAGATATCAAGAAGGCATATGATAAAGTGAACTGGAGGTTTTTGTCCAAGTGCATGCAAAGTTTTGGCTTCTCCAAATCTTGGATTAATCTGATATTTTATTACATATCAACTCCAAAATACTCCATTTTGATCAATGGATCTCCTCAAGGTTTCTTTGGTGGTTCCAATGGTATAAGGCAAGGAGATCCCCCCTCTCCCTTCTTGTACATTATTATGGCAGAAGCTTTAGGATGCAACATCATTAGTCTCCAAAATTAGGGGAGCATCAGAGGAATCTCAGTCACATCTTTAATTCCTCCTGTCACACACCAACAATTTGCAGACGACAATCTTCTTTTTGGTTACGGATCAGTCAGGGAAGCATCTCTCTTGAGAAATACTTTAAATAAATACTCTCTAGCCTCAGGACAAATAGTGAATAAAGATAAATCAGTTATTTTTTTCTTTCATACAAAAAAGAGAGTTCAAATGAAGATAGAAACTCTCTTAGCCTTCAAAGTAGCTTCCCTTCCTTGTAACTATTTGGGAATCCCCATTAACAAAAGTCTCCAAACCAGAGGAGTTTGAAAATCAATAAATGAAAGATTGGACCGAAAATTGGCAAGTTGGAAAGCCAAATGGTTATCATGGGCAGGAAGGATAGTGATGATTAAATCCACACTCTCAGCTATTCTCATATACCTTCTCTCCTGTCTATTTCTGTCATCAACTGGATACATGGACATAGTGAAAAAGTTGAGGAATTTCTTTTGGCATGGAAATGATCAGAATAGAAAATTCAAACTGATCTCATGGGAGAATATCTGTAAATCAATTTTAGTAGGGGGTACAGGGATCAAGAATCAATTATGGCAGAATACACCATTGGGGGCAAAATTATATTGGAAGTTGATTAAGAACAAGGATTGCAAATGGGTCAGGATCCTCAGGGGTAAATACCTGGGTCCAGAGGGGAGTCATGAAGCTTTTAGGATCAAAAACCCTCCAAGAGGCTCTAGAATTTGGAATTTCATTTTGAAATCTAGACATGTGGTTGATTCCAATCTCTCTTGGAATGTTAGAAGTGGAAATCTAGCTAGATTTTGGGAAGACTCGTGGGGAGGTTTTCAAAGTCTCCATTCAGTTCTAGGTCTTCAACGGGTCATGCAACTACGTCATTTGGCATGGGGATCAATGCTTAAAGATTATATCATTCCTTCTCAATCTTCACAGGAGGATGGGTCTTGGAAATGGAGGGACTTTACAAGTATTGGGGCCAATATCCAAGAATTAAATCTGCTAAAATCCATTATCCAAAACAGAGTTTTCCTTTTAAAAAGTGGTAATGACGAGATAATTTGGACAGGATCAAAGGATGGTAGTTATAAGGTGAACGAAGGTTATAAATTATTATCACAGCACTCACAAGTATCTTCTTCAATTCCAGTTCACCTTTGCTGGAACAAAATGTGCCTACCCAAAGCTGAAGTATTTTTGTGGGCAGCATCCCAGGGCCACATCCTAACTGCAGAAAAATTTATAAAAATGGGGTTCTTTGGGCCATCAAGATGCTCCTTATGCCATAATCATGAAGAGACTCTCAATCATTTGTTACTCTCCTATGCTTTTGCCTCAGAATGTTGGGATTGGTTATATTTGAAATTGAATTGGCAATCGGCTTCTCTACAAGACCTTCAATCACACCTTATTGCTCGGCCCTCTCTCTTCAAAGAGAGTTTATGTGGTAACCTATGGACCATCTCTCCTTCAATTCTCTTATGGGAAATCTAGAAGGAAAGGAACAGGATATTGTTCCAAGACAAATCAATGGATTTGTGGAAATTACTTAATAGAATTGAGGCAGCTATAGTGGAGATAATGAATTCCAGGAATCAAACATATTCAGCCATCCATAAATTCTATACCAGTTGGGATGATAAGATGTTAAAAAATTGGCATGGATTGAAAACTCCTAATTCCATAGGATGAGGCTACAAAAGTAACTCTCTTCACAGGTTGGAGTGTGTTTGGAAATCTCCTTCTCCGGGTTGGGTAAAATAAAATTTTCATGGGGCATCAAAAGGTAACCCGGGTCCATCTAGTGCCGGGTGCATAATCCATTCCTCAGAGGGTCAAATCATTGCTCAACTAGCTTTGCCATTAGAAGCAGATACTAATAATGCGGCGGAGATCAAAGTTCTTTATCATGGTTTGGTATTAGCCAGAGAATTAAATCTTAACAAAGTTGAGATAGAAGGAGATTCAATGATAGTCATAAATGCAATTAGGATAGGGTTCATAACTAACTGGAAACTTCAATCCTTCTTAGAAAACATACTAAGTTTAATTTCAAAATTTGAATCCTCAATGGCCAACCACATTTACCGTGAAGGCAACAGTAAAGATGATGAGTTGGCAAATCAGGGAGCAAACGACATCCACATCACATCAATTTCCAACAGTTGGCAGCCTCGACAAATCCATCAAATTTAACTTGCAGAGTACAATCTTAAAAAATCGGTCACATTGACTATGTAATCTTTTCAAGTTGGACAAGTTGCTTGATCAACAATCTCACCTCACCTTCAAAAATGTCTCATCATCTTGAATGAAGCAAGTATGTCAGGAAGGGCTGGCTTTTTTAGATAAAAATCTGGCGGCGGTCTTCTTCCATCCTTTCAGTCAGCTCTAAATCTAGCAGTCGGATTAGTTCAATGGGATAGAGAGTTGTCAAAGGTTTAACAAGACAAGTAGCCATTTTCTAGCTAATATTCTGGGATGTGATCACTCCACAACATGGCAATGTACACGCATATATTCATCTGGATTGTGAAAATCATGGATTCATATTTGAGGGTACTTTTTGGCTATTTTCCTCAAGGCATTTCGACTGCGGTATGGGGTATGTAGATAAAGCCTGGATAGGTTCACATTTATGGCAACCTTTATACCTTTTGGGGGAATTGGCTATCCTTTTTCTATACAGGGATTTCACTTGGCTTATACGCTATTATTTCAAACAGCCAATGCCATCACAGAGGAGGTTAGTTTAGTGTTTCTGATGGATACCCCCATTAAGCTGATTGCAGGAGTTGACCAGAATGGACGAAGATAACTCTCAGAGCTCAGAGAAAGATACAACATCACCTTCCATATAGGTTTGGGGTGATTAATCCCAAGTTCCGGTTGAATTCTACATTTTGCATTTTGAATCCGATGCAGTACTAGTTAAAATGGACTTTTAGATTTTGCTAATTTTCAAGAAGAAGAGCTCTGTTGCTCTAGACATATTTATTCTCCATGCATGAACATTGGACTGGTTTTAGAAGTAGACAGAATATGTATATTTACATGGTTAATTTTTTTGCATATTTCAATAGAAAACTTCGGCTTCGGCCTTTATCAACCAAAAAAAATAATTTGGTTTTCTTTAAATAAGAGTTAGTTTATAAATAAAAAATTAAATGTTAAATCAATTTTATTTATTTTGTAATTTAAAAAAATTAAATGGTTGATATTATAAAATTTTCCTTTTATGGTTATAATTTATTATATGTGGTAGCATACATTTATCTTCTATAATTTATATAAAATAAGTTGAGATATGTCATGGTTTTAGTTTTTGGTTATCTCACTCAAATAAAATAATATTATTAAATAAAAACATAAAATCTCTATATCTCTATTTATTTTATATAGAGTATAAATTATATAAATGCTAGTTACTATACACAATTGCAATCAAACTCTACCATCTATCATCAAATTATGAAAGCAATAAATTGAAGAGTTTGATCCCAAATGTTGTGTTAGTCCGTTTTACAGTCATTGCAAAATCTTGTGAAATTGGCCTGTTCCATGCAATGTTTTTGTTAAGTGTCCTGCCCCCTGTTCTTCAGTGTTGTCGCCTTGCTTTAGTCCAGGTCACATCTCCTAATTCGCAAAGCCCAGGGAGTTATTCGAGTTTCAAGGTCTGCGGGAAACTTTTTTAAAAATTCTGCTACAGTGTCAAAAATCTGAAGTGTTTTCGAAAACCCATGTTGTTTTCGGCTTCCCTGCTGCCTTTCAATCTGTCTTTATTCCTATGTGTTTTTGATCTTTTGTCGATAACCCTCATTGTTTTCAACCTTTGCCTTCCAGCTTTGTGCACTTGTCTTTTGGTGCCGAAAACTTTGTGTGTTTTCGACCTCAGTCTTAACTGCGTAAGTCTGACTAGATGGTGGGTCCAGACTCTTCCTGATTCGCTATCGCATGGCCGCATGTCAGACTTTTCTGACATGCGATCATGCGACCGCTTGCCACCTAGCCGTGTGGGTCCCAGTCCTGTTCAGCTGCCTGGCGATCTACTTTGCCTTAGTGCACAAGTGCGATGGATGGTGGGACCTGGTTTTCGGATTGGTCAGAGGGTCCTAACATGTCGGAGCATCAACGGTTGTTGTTAAAGCATGAAGGATTTGTCAAGGCTATGCACTTTTGTGACAACCGTCCGATCCTCTAAAAGGTAAAGCAGTTCCGTGGTCCCGGAGGTGGTGATGTGGCGGCTTTGGGTTCACTGTCACATGATCGCATAACCTAGTTTTTGGCTATGCGATCATGCGACCGGTTGACACGTGTCCATGGCAGTGTGGTGGCGTTTCGTCGGTGGGCCCGGGAGATGTAGAGAAGTGGGTGATGTGGTGGTCTCATGGCCTTGTCGCATGATCGCAAGGGCCATTTCCATGGCTTGAGATCATGCGACAAACCCCTTGCTGTTGACTCCATGCGGTGGCGGTTGCGGTAGCGATTAAGGTTCACGGGCTGTCGCATGTTCGCATAGCCCATTTTCGGGCTATGTGATCATGCGACAGGGTGCCACGTGTACTGGGGCCCATTTGTGGTTGTTTGTTGGTCCGAGCTGGTAGGGTGGTAGGTTTGAACGCGGGCCCAGGTTGGGGTATCTCGGTGGTAACATGATAGTCAGCAGGTTGCATGTTTGCGGCTTGTCACATGTTCGCATGAGCTAGTTTTCCAGCTTGCGAACATGAGACAAACCCTTTTGTGGTAGCGGCAGCGGCAGCAGTTAAGAGGATAATGGCAAGTGGCATGTCGCATGTTCGCATAGCCCATCTCTGGGCTATGTGATCATGTGACAACTGTTTGGCGTTGCCGTTGCGGAGTTAACCCGAGATGTTTGAATTGGTTAAAAACTCAAGCCCGCGAAGTGCATGGTGACCGTTTGGACTTGCAGAGAGTTTTTGCAATAGAAAGGATTGGTTTTAAATGCTGTCTTGGCCAGATTTGACTGGTTTGGTGGCGCTTGTTGCTACGATGTGGTCCAAAGTGCTTGACGGTTGATTGCAGAGGGATTTGTACCATGAGGAATGATTACAATCTTGGCTCGAGAAGTGTTTGCAGCTGGTTGATTAGACTGTTTGAGCTTGATGATGTGGCTTAACCCCTTGTCATGTCTGTGTTTATTCCTCAGTGGGGTTAGGTGATTTTGAAATTTTGAATTTGAAATGATCGTATGCTTGCATTGTAACCTTTGTATAAAGGGATTTATGTGGTCATTTGAGGTTATTGGGAGTTAGATTTTCAAACTTTTGGTTGTGAGTCTTTTGCCCAGTCTGAGTTGTAATGACTTGTTTTGGTATTTTTTTGATGATAGAGAAAAAGTTGCAGGTCTATGCTGTAATTTGCAAGCTTGACTCCTTTGGATTGACTGTTTACACTTAAGGATTCTTCATACTTAATACAAGTACATGACTCTTATCTCTCCTTTTTGTCAACTTAGATAGATTATGAACTTTCTAGTCCTCTGCATATTGTTTTATGTATATGTATCCATTCTTGAGTTCTAATCCAGGATTAGATGAAATGATGCTTTAGATGGGACATAGGTCTATCTTGTTGTCTATGTAAGGATATCTCATAAGTAGTGAAGGGGATTGTAGGTGTGTTTATGGCTTGGAATCTCAGCTATTGTCTGGTGTGTGTAGTAGTCATGTTCTAGGAGATCTTGCCCAATGGATGAGGCACTGGCCTAAATGATTATCTCTTTATCAACAGATACTGATTGTTATTGTTATGATTCAAACACATAATTTAAGAACCATTCCTTAAGTTTGCAGCATTTGGTTGTGTAAGGTTCCTACCCATAGCAATGGAGAGTCAACGGGTGTGTGGTTAACATTCAGTACTTTCTTGCTATTTATTTATCTGTTATTCAAACCTAGTTCTTGGTGTATGAAGTATATTTTATACTAGGTTAGGTGCACCCACCTTGGTTTTGTAGAGCTAGAAGCAGAAGAGGGCATATTAAGTCCCTATAGTTGGTCCAGTTATCCTAAGACCTCATTACATTTTGGAGCTAACCACCCCTAAAATCTATCTGAGGGTATACTGGCAGCCTATTAGAGCATAAGCGTCATTTTGGACACCAACATGTTGAAATACAAATTTATATGGTCAAGTCTAAAAACAATATACTAGGGAAATATCACAATTTAAACTAACAAGACTTGTCACTTTAACATAGCTCCTTTACCATATATCCCACTTGGAATCTCAAATGATATTTGAAAAAGGCCTCCTTGAAAACACATGGTTGTACAAAAATAAAAAAATTATGAGAATATTACGATTTTAACTTTAACATGATCCCACTTTAACATAACTTCTTCCCCTTAAAGTCATTTAAAATATCAAATCAAGTTTATATATATTTATTTCCAAAACACTTAATTAAGAAGAAATAGCAATATTATATATTTACATATTAAAATATTTAAGAGTAAACTAAAAAATATATAATTAAAATGTTTAAATTTAAATATAACACGTATGATACGATTTAGTGTTAAATTCAGCACCATTATAATAAAATGATTATTTTAGTCAACATATCAGTAGATTTTTATTAGAGAAGTCTACACATTAAGATCCAAAACATGATGTGTCACTTTAAGATAAATTTTTTGTGGTAAAGCTCACTTGTAATCTTGAATAGCTTCATCTTAACAATGGAAATTAAAAAAGTGTCTTTCCAAAATACATGACTACAAAAATAATATTTTTATATTTAAAAATAAAGAATAAGGTAAAAGTGAAGTAACTAAATAACCATATCAAAATTTATATTTAAATAGATTATGTATAATACAATTAAGTGTTAAATTTAATACCATTACACTCCATTACTTTTTTCCTTTAATCGATTTAACTTAAGTTTTTTACGAGTGTGCCCCTAAGAATTTGGCCATATTGGTAGCTAAAACGGTTTAGTGGATGACCTCAAAAGTGAAGTAACTAATTTACCATATCAAAATTTATATTCAAAAAGATTATCTATAATACAATTAAATGTTAAATAGAGTACTATTACACTCCATGTCTTTTTTCCTTTTATCAATGTTACTAAGTTTTGTTACCAGGGATATTTGGGGATCAAACTTAATATTTTGATACTAAATAGGCCAAATGAAATCTACACATTCAGATTCCCAAAAATATTGACTGAAATCGATATGAACTTTGGAAATTTCATAATTTTAATTATGTACGTGTCACTTTAATATAAGGTTGGGATTGTGCTCCAGAAAATTTGGCCATATCAGTATCTAAAACGATTTAGTGGATGGCCTCTATAAAAATAATTCAAATTGTACAACAGCTTACCATAAGAGACTAGAAACCTCAGAGGGGTTTGTTAGGGGTACCTCACAAGGATGATGGCTTCCAAGGGAGAACCTGATAGTTCAGGGTTCATCCATAATGTTAAGAGGATGAAAATCTGTAGGGATAACATTTTCAGTGAAGAGAATGAGGGGGATGGCTCAAGCTCAAGAAAATATCCATATGGCCAGGGTGAAGTAATGGCTGCACAAAAGGAAGGTGATTCTGGATCAACTGGAACATATACTAATTGGGTTACCCCTAAACCTGGCTCATGCATTGAGGATGAAACCAGCAAACATATATATGTCATGGATGAGATCAGGGATGCAGAAAATAAAGGGGAGGCTTCATCAAGTAGTGAGGATGGCTCAAGCAAAAGAGTAAAAGGCATTGAAGAATCAGTTTTTGTTGGTCACATTCCAGAGGAAATCTTGACCATGATATTTTGCAAACTTCCTCTCAATACTCTGTTCAAAATGCAAATCATTTCTACTTCATGGCAAAGTACCATTTTGGGATCTGCTTATTTTCACAATCTGTGGGAGGAGAGCAATGTGGAAAGGTGGCTGGTGATGGAACTTTATGATGAAACAAGTGGGTCTTCTAATGGGCTTGTTTTCTATGATGTGAGTAGAAGGCTAAGGTACAAGATGATATTTAATGAAGAGTGGAGATGCAGTGACTCACAATGGTTTCTGAGAGCTGGAGATGGGAGCCTCTTGGTTTATAGCTGTAAGAGAAATGGAACCTTTAAGTGGTCAATCCACTGACTATGCAGTCCCATCATCTTGAAGATGTAAGGCTGACCAGAAAAAGTAAGCTTTCATATTATATGAAAAAATATCATGATGATGTGGCTGTGCAGCTCAACTTTGATCCCAAGGCAAACACTTATCAGGTAACTGTTATAATCAGAAATCTTAACATTCTCAGAAGTAAGAAATTTATTGTTTTGATTTATAAATCTGTAGAAAAGAAATAGAAAATAAGAGACGCTCCTTTCGAGGAAAGATTGTGTGGACATTTGACAGTTAGCTTTTTCCCAAGCATTTTTATGCAGAACCAGAAAATCTACTGGTTTTGTAAAGATGGGGCATATGTGCTTGTGTGTGATCTGAATGGAGATGGCAATATCAGGTATCTTTGGATTCCACTGGTGGGGCAAGGTATACTGCACCAGACCTTGGGAATTGTTATGTACAAGGGCAGAATGATAATGGTTTGTAAAGGTGAGCCACTCCAACTCCGAGCATATATAAATGCTTTGACTTTTTATGAGTTTGATGAGCATGACGGAAATTGGAGATCTAAATATGAAGCAGTTGAATCGCCCATAAATTTGTTTCCTGGAGTAATTTGTGTTGAGGGGATTATATTTTGGTAATTCAGGAAACCCAGGGCTATGTCAGCCATATAATTTGTATAGATATAGATAGTGGGGAGCTGAAAATATGGCCAGAAGTTTACCCGTTTAAGTTCAATGTCAGAGAATGTCTATCCATGCCACTGAGCTTTTGCCCATGCTCTGAGATTTTCTAGGGTTCCATGATTGCATTTTCCTGAACCAATGAAACCTATCTGCCGCTCCATCAATACAGGGTTTAAAATATTAATTTGTGGTTGTATTAGTCTAGTTTGTAATAGAATGTATTGAGTTCTGTGTATTAGTCTAGTTTGTAATAGAATAGACATGACAGGTAAAGAATAGACAGAATATATTAGGAGGTTAAAACAAGACTGCAATTTTTGCCAATGTTTCTCCCAGAATGTGTTACAAATAGAACTTTCAACAGAGTCATATATCCAAAATATGAAAGCATAGACAATGTACGTAAAACATTTTATAAATGTTTCAAGGAAATGAATGTAGACTGTTTCATGGCTGTTTCGCAGCTGTTTTTTAACTGTTTTTCGGTTGTGCTGTTTTGCTTTTCACTCCGATCTTTTTCTAAAAGGATGAGTTTTATATGGCATGTTATTGGTCAAAAGCAGTATAATTTATTTTAATGGAAAACAATTTCTGTCAATGAATTTTTTTAATGAGGGAATCAATTTAGTAATAGTGTCCTTCTGATATACAAAAGAGGGTATGATATCATTAGTTTGTGATATAGTCTTCAAAGAATGTTTTGAATTTTTCACAATGTAATGTCTTATTATTGAAAGATGGAAAAATATATTTGTAACCATGTTGTACATTCTATTAGATAAACAGAATATGATATTGAAAATATAATTCTTTTTATTGAAATAAAAGGAAGCGAATTAGTTGTAGCACTTGCAACAAGCATTGTTATTATAAGGGCCAAAGTATTTGATCACGTGTATTCCTTTGTATCTTCTAATGGTCAAAATATTCTCTGCTTGTGGTTTCCTAAAACCACAAAGATGTTATCAGAGAAGCCTGTAATTCTGCCCTCCCCTATCCAACTTATCTCTGTACTTTGTAAAGTGACTCCATAACTGACACCTCAATGCTTGATGGGATCTAATTCTTTTGATGTTGAACCAAAGAAATGTTGATCCAATCAATTGTCTCCCACGCACAAAAGGAAGATCAGATAGGTCCAGTGATTTATTATTCTCAGTACTAGAGATTAATGGATAATTGAAACTGAGAATCTGATCTGATCCAGACTCAGAGCACTTTTGGACAAGTCCGAATTTATCAATGTTTGTTTGTGGTCTGTTTCTGAGAAGGGCAAAGAAGTGGTTTTTATAGAATCTGGTTTGCTTATTGTCCAGAACTGGACTATCATTGTTAAGATAGATAGAACCCTTTCTCTAATTGTATAGTCCCTTTCTCTAATTGTAGAAGTCTGGCCTATCTTCCTGTCTGTGTTGAATGCTTGGATTCCAAACGTGTGTCAGTGGATTTTTTCTATTATTTTGGGTTGTATTAAAGGTCTTGGTAAAACTTATAACTTCTTTAGGCCCTTGTTATTGCCCCTGACAGTGGTCATAAAATTTTGCTTATTCCGCTTCCTTCAATCTGAGGTGCGCGAATTCTGAAATTTCATTGTAGGAACGCTCTATTATATTCTGAGGTTGCCAGTGGTGGAATGTTATTATTATATTCTTGCCCCTGCATGAGCCTCTATGGGCTTTGCTTGTTGACTGTCCAGTGAGAAATCTTGAAGGAGGATCTTGACAGTGGTCTGCTGTCTACAGTGACTTGCATTCTTATTGTTAGCTTTACTGTTCTAAACAATATATCTGATATAGTGAACTTGATCTGCGGCTCATTCTACCTCTTTTTAATGATAAATTATCTATTTTAAAAAATCATTAAGATAACAAGATCTTTACCCAACTGTTCTTTCATTGTTTTATTTTTCTTTTGGCTCTTTTTTTTAATAAAAGGATTCAGGTCTTCTCAAAATCTTGATTATCAAATCAAATAAAGTCTTTGATGTAAGTTGATCTTGTCTTGTATCTAGCTAAAAATCAATATGAATTATGAAAATTTTACAATTTTAAGTAATATATATGGTCTGTTATTTTAACATAACCTCTTCCTCACAATGATCATTTGAATTCTCAAGGAAGTTTAAGAGAGTCCCTTTTAAAATACATGGTTGTGCAAAAATCATTATGAATTATGAAAATTTCACTATTACACTAATATGACTTCTTTAACCAATATTCCTTGTAGATTTTTAGAAAATATTGATTAAAAATCAATATGATATGTAGAAATTTCACATTTTAAACTAAAATGACTTCTCACTTTAACATAACTTATTCCCCATGATGCTCACTTGAAATCTTCACTCAACCTCCAAAAACTGTCTTCCTAAAACACATGATTATGCATCAATTGCAATATTTATATATATTTAAATATAAGAATTTTAAAGATTTTTTTAAATAAACTACCATATCAAAATCTAAATTTAAATATAATATCCACAATACAATTAAATGTTAAATTTAGTACCATTACACTAACACAACTTTTCTCTTTATCAATTATTTTCATAGATTTTTATTATTGAGGTTTGGGACCAAACCTTAGAGTTTGATACAAAACATTGGAATATAAATCTGCAAAGTCAGTCCCAAAAAGATATTGACTGAAATTCATTATTTTAACTAACTAGACCTGTTCAACAAAAATTCTTCCCCATTAAGCTCACTTGGAAGGAATATGGGATGAAGTTTAAAAAAGTGTCTTCCCAAAACACATGGTTGTGCAACACTACATGTCACTTTAACATAGCTTCTTTCCGCAAAACTCACTGGCAATCTCAAATGATTAGAGAGATCAGATTTTCATGGGGATGAAACAACTATAAGAGAGCTAGCTTTCATCCGAATGAAGGATCATGGATTGTGATATGAAATGTTGATGCTAAAAAATTGCACAGAGTTGAATCCTCCCAAAACAATGGCTAAGCCCACCTCAATTTTTGTTTTGGTTGGCTTACCAAAATTTCTTTTCTTTGAATGTCATTTACTCTCGATTACATGCACTAACCATAGTTCATCAAACTACCATTTAAATATGATGTTTAAACTTATTTAAATTATTAACTAGTAATTATTAGCTTCCTCTAGTTTTGTCTATATTCTGGTTGTATTTTAAGTTTTTAAATATAATAGTAAATAAATATAACTCTAAGAATATTAACTTAAGACTATTACATGATGATGTGCTAGGTTGAAGAGGTTAATCTAATTGAACTCTATCTCTTAATTAAATATTTAACCTAAGTACAACCTAATGTGAAATGTAAACTTAACCTTAACTTATATAGATTTATGACAATTGAAGAGCACTAAATAGTTTGTAGAGATATGTGTCTACAATATGTATATAGATTTTGAAAGATATATATGCTAATGTAGTTTATATTAAAATGTATATTCTATTTAATATATTGTATCATAAATAATTATCTAAACAATTATTAAATAATAGTTTAAATATATTAAATATATCTTTAAAAGATATTTCATATCTCATAGTTAAACTAATTAATAACAAATCACATTGAAATATTGTTTCAATGATAATGATTAAATATATAATATTTAAACTATTATGTATAATTATTAAATAATAATATTAACATTTAACATTTATTATGATATTTTATGTGATTTTAATGAGTTGATATTATTTAAAATGTTGACCACTCATTAAAGTGGTGCTTGATTAAGAAAATAGAAATTAGTTGACAAAAAAGAAGTTAAGAGAACATTAAACAATCATAATTCATCATCAACTTTTTCCTTTTGTTAACCAATTTGTGCTCTCTTAAATAATCATCATTACACTCAATGATCAACATTTTAAATAATATTTAATATTTGTGTATTCTTAAAGGTATGATGTACTTTTTGAAATTGAAAGAAGCAAAACAAGAGTCTTGTCCCTTACAAAACCAAAGTCTGAAGGTGTAGAAGCAATAAGCTTAAGTGACTATATACAACAAGGTCAAGAAGAAAACATTGAAAAAAAACTAGTAGCACATCTAGTCACCCACATCAAGAGTGGGTAGGCAACTCACCCATAATAGAGAGAGAAGAGTGAGAAACTACAGCGTGATTCTTCCTTTATTGGTGGAGAAAAGTCTAGACAGTACTTTTAGAAGGCTCTCCACTACAAAGGGATGGTAGTGGAACCCCCAAAGAGAGAGAATCAATACTAGCAATAGGAATATACTACTCATAGTTTTGAGCTTCAACAACCATAGGCTGGGGTAGAATGAGAGCATCAACAGTCAGAGAAGGGTCCATGCTATCAGATGAGATTGTATCTGTAGCAACAGGTGAAGCAATAGAGCCGCCCAAGGGAGGGGAATCATCAACCTGCAAAGAGTCATCAGAGAATAATTCATAGGGCAGAACAGTCAAATGGTCATCATTTGCATCCTTCCACCAAGCGATAGAACCTTTTCAATGTGAGAGAGAACAATTTGTATCTAGATTACTTGTTGAGAAATACCACCTACATCAAAAGGGGATGCCCTCAAAATCAAATGATTGGGTCCAACACCTTTCCTTGACCATAAGAACTACATGTCTTGGAAAGGATGTAGAGATGTCAATGTCAACCAAAAATTGAGAAAAGGTAGAGAGACTCACCGCAACTATAGCCTCATCCACCTTTAAGAAATGACCATTTAGACTTACCTATGACCTCACACAAAGAACTCTCCCAAAAATGAAGAGATATATTGAGGAGACAATCCCACACTAGGAACACACTAAGCAGTTTAGTGAGAGGATTAAAGGAGATTGTCCAAGGTTTGGAAAAGATATAGTGATTCCCTCAAACCAACAACTTGCTCAATATCAAATCACATTAAAGAATTCCTCAGAAATAAAAGTAGCAATAAAAAAACCCTTTTTGCAATGAAAGATCTTAATGTTACCAGAGACAATTGATCACCATGAATCTACCATCGAATGGTGCAAAGCTAGAAGCGAGGGGGGTATGTGCAGGATCACGAGGGGCCAAACTATGCCCTTAAGTGGCAATGAAAAATCAGACAATCAGGATTAGTCAACTTGGCGTGAAAAAATGAACTAGTTATCAACCTAATATCAAAAAGTTGTAACAATATAATTTGTAGGAAATTGAATGTAGTTTCTAAACTACAAAGCCTTTTCTGAAAAAAAATTAATATGATTGGTAAAAAGTATAGATTGCAATGCAGCACTACAAACATTTCAGCAAAAAAATAAGAAGTACATGTATGTCTGACCACCCTAATCAAAAGAAAATGATAATATTTTTTTATAATATTCTATATATAAGTAGCTGACTCATGCCCGGATGTGACGCATATTTTTTGGTATTTTTATTCCAAACAGATAATTAATTATGATTTTTTTGCTACAACGCTTTCAGAATTTAAAAACTCTCATGTCTGACCACCTTAACTCATTGAAAACTTATCATAATTCAATTTTTTTTAATTTTTTCTTATACTAGATGAAGCATAGAATGTGACGCATCTTTCGGATTTCAAAAATGTTATACCGTTTGAAAGATATAGTCATTTTTCAATCAATATCTAAATCAGCACTTTAGAGGTAGCTCGATTAGAAAATAACTAATAATTACTTAACGAATTCAAAATTTGACAGCAATTATATCGATAGAAAGCTAATAATCTCCTTAAGATACCCTTTTTGTTTTATCAAATTCGGGTGAAAAAAAAGTCATCAGCTACATGGTCGAAGTATGGAACTGAGAGAAATAGAAGAAAAACATGTTTTTGTGACACTTGAAGAGTTGACCAGGTAGGTTTGGTGCATAGACCAATACTGAGCCTAATCGAGTACCCGATATTTTTGGGTACCCGAATCTGGCGGCAGAATTTCAAATTTTTGCTTTGCCTCCACTTTCTCTGATTTCTAATTTCGAAATTTGGTTCCACTTTATCAATTATAGTTATATAATTGATAGTTATATATTTGATATATATTTGATAGTTATTAGTTATATATTAAATATTATATAATATCAATTATATATTAATTGTTATATATTAGTTATATATTAAATATTATATAATATGAATTATATATTAAATGTTATATTTAATATTATTTAATATATATTAATATTAAAAACTATATATTAGATTATATATTATATATAATATATAATATTATATAATATACATTTTACATTTTAAATATTATTTAATATGATTCAGAGCACGAGCATGAGTCCCTACAGTGGCATAGTAGTGCCTTTTACAGGTGCCAAAAACCCTAGCTACGCAGAAATGGAGGCTTTGAAGAATAGTTCACTGGAGGTGGATTATAGAAGCAGAGGGCAAGAGAATCACTCTGTTTCCACCACTTGTGGCTATGAAATGGTATCTTTCCCTGCTTTTTCAACTGAAATGCTAAATTATAAAGGTTCTTGAAATAGATTCTAGTCGTGCCAGACAATTGTACCACACCTATTGATAATCCGGTAGCTGAACAGAGTCATTGGGGGTTAAACAAGAACAACTGAATGGATCTTTGAATCGGTCGAAGATTATGGAGAGCGGGGAAGGGTTTGGTAAAATGAGCAGTTGTATTAGAAATGATGCACGTGTCATAGAACTAACTGCATTAATAAATTTAAAGAAGAGATCAGTGGCGACATGACATTATGAGGAAAGCCTTTCCATTTCGATGGTGCCCCCCCCCACCCCACAATATTATGAAGAATGTCTTACCGCTTCAATGCCGGCACCACCTTTGTCTCAGACTTTTGCCATTGCTTCTCATCAGTACTCTGAAATATGGTAGGGATTGCGGGCACATTATTACCCCTAGGGATTGGGATTGAGATATCACACGTTAGGACCCCTAGGGAGTCCCCATGACCCCATATGACACATTGGAATGTTCAAATGTGTCTTAAGAGGTCTTAGGACCCCTTCAAACACACTTGAACATTCCAATGTGTCAAAAGGGATCATTGGGACTCCCTAGGGGTTCTATTATGTCTTATCATGTGTTAGGACCCCTAGGGAGTCCCCATGACCACTTTTGACACATTGGAATGCTCAAGTGTGTCTTAAGGGGTCCTACGACCCCTTAAGACACACTTGAGCATTCCAATGTGTCAAAAGTGGTCATGGGGACTCCCTAGGGGTCCTAGTATGCCTTATCATGCGTTAAGATCCATAGGGAGTCCCCATGACCCCTTATGACACATTGGAACACTCAAGTGCATCTTAAGGGGTCCTACGACCCCTTAAGACACACTTGAGCATTCCAATGTGTCAAAAGGGGTCATTGGAACTCCCTAGGGGTCCTAGTATGCCTTATCACAAGTTAGGACCCCTAGAGAGTCCTCATGCCCCCTTTTGACACATTGGAATGCTCAAGTGTGTCTTAAAGGGTCCTACGACCCCTTAAGACACACTTGAGCATTCCAATGTGTCAAAAGGGGTCATTGGGACTCCCTAGGGGTCCTAGTATGCCTTATCACACGTTAGGACCCCTAAATAGTCCTCATGACCCCTTTTGACACATTGGAATGCTCAAGTGTGTCTTAAAGGGTCCTACAACCCCTTAAGACACACTTGAGCGTTCCAATGTGTCAAAAGGGGTCATTGGGACTCCCTAGGGGTCCCAGTACATCTTATCACATGTTAGAATCCATAGAGAGTCCCCATGAACCCTTTTGACACATTGCAATGCTGTAGTGTGTCTTAAGGGGTCTTAGGACCCCTTAAGACACAATTGAGCATTCCAATGTGTCAAAAGGGATCATGGGAACACCCTAGGTGCTCTAATGCATGATAAGGCATACTAGGACCCCTAGGCAGTCCCCATGACCCCTTTTGACACATTAGAATGTTCAAGTGTGTCTTAAAGGGTATTAGGACCCCTTAAGACACACTTGAGCATTCTAATGCATCAAAAGGGGTTATGGGGACTCCCTAGGTGTCCTAATGCACCTTATCACGCATTAAGACATCCAGGGAGTCCCCATGACCCCTTTTGACACATTAGAATGCTCAAGTGTGTCTTAAGGGGTCCTAATACCCCTTAAGACACACTTCAACATACCAATGTGTCAAAAGGGGTCATGAAGACTCTCCAAGGGTCCTAATGTGTGATAAGGCATACTAGGACCCCTAGGGAGTCCCCATGACCCCTTTTGACACATTAGAATGCTCAAGTGTGTCTTAAAGGATCCTAATACCACTTAAGACACACTTGAGCATTCTAATTTGTCAAAAGGGGTTCTGGGGACTCCCTAGGGGTACTAGTACACCTTATCATGCATTAGGGCACCTAGAGAGTCCCCGAGTATGTGCAGGATCATGAGGGGCCAAACTATGCCCTTAAGTGGCAATGAAAAATCAGACAATCAGGATTAGTCAACTTGGCGTGAAAAAATGAACTAGTTATCAACCTAATATCAAAAAGTTGTAACAATATAATTTGTAGGAAATTGAATGTTGTTTCTAAAAAAAAAATTAATATGATTGGTAAAAAGTATAGATTGCAATGCAACACTACAAACATTTCAGCAAAAAAATAAGAAGTACGTGTATGTCTGACCACCCTAATCAAAAGCAAATGATAATATTTTTTTATAATATTCTATATATAAGTAGTTGACTCATGCCCGAATGTGACACATATTTTTTGGTATTTTTATTCCAAACAGATAATTAATTATGATTTTTTTGCTACAGCACTTTCAGAATTTAAAAACTCTCATGTTTGACCACCTTAACTCATTGAAAACTTATCATAATTCAATTTTTTTTAATTTTTTATTATACTAGATGAAGCATAGAATGTGACGCATCTTTCGGATTTCAAAAATGTTATACGATTTGAAAGTTATAGCTATTTTTCCATCAATATGTCAATGAGGACTTTAGACGTAAGTGAACTAGAAAATAACTAATAAATACTTAACGAATTCAAAATCTGATAGCACTTATATCGATGGAAAGCTGACAATCATCTGAAGAAACCCTTTTTCATTTTATCGAAATCGGGTGGAAAAAAAGTCATCAACCTAATGGTCGAAGTGTTGACATAAGAAAAACAAAGAAAAAACACATTTTTTGCACATCTTCAGCGTTGACCATGGAGCTTTGGTTTCCAAAGCTATTACCCAATTTTGCTTTAATTTCAAATTTGAAAAGTTTCCCCCTCCCACTCTTTTTTTATTTCCCTTTAATTTTGATGTTTTTTTCTTTCACCTTGACAATGAATAATTTATATATTTTATATTTAGGTTTTATATTTTATGTTTTATATTTTATATTATATAGTATATATATTATACATTATTTACTTATATTATATATTCGATAATATCAATTTAAACGGCCTAAGTATATAGTTTGTTCAGATTTATATTAAATGCAATATTTTTATATTATAATATAAATGTTACATAATATATATATGTATATATTATAAATTATATATTAAATATTGTTGTGTATATAATATAATAAAATATAATATAATGTCTAATATATATAATATATAAATAGAATAGGACATTAATATATTGTATATTTGATAATATATATTAAATGTAATATCTAATATATCTTATAATATATATATTATATATTTAGTCTATTAAATATTGTATTTTTTCAAATATTTTATATATTATTTTAATATTTAATTTAAGTTATAACAGATCCTCTCATGAGACAATAGGTTGAATCGGGGTCGCTAGACGTCTTAAGGGGTAATTAGGGTTTGTGAGGCAACTTCGGATGTACAGTGACCATTTGGAAGGCAATAGGGCATGTCCGAGTACCAATGTACCAAATTTTAACAACTTTTTCCTAGTCCAACTCGAAAAGGGTCCATGGGGTGCTCTCAGCAGACCACATGTCCAATCAATGTCGCTAGGCATCTTAAGGGGTCATTAGGGCTCGTGAGACAACCTTTGATGCATGGTGACCATTTGGAACGCATTAGGACATGTCAAAGGACCTAACTCCACAATTTAGATGAATTTTGATTAGTCAAACTCGAAAAGGGTCCATGGGGTGCTCTTGGGAGACCATTGTGCGATTCGGGGTCGATAGGTGACTTAAGGGGTCATCAGGGTTCCAAATGAAACTTTCGATGAATGGTGATCCTTTGGAATGCATTAGGACATATCAGATGACCTACGTACCAAATTTGGATAACTTTTGCCTAGTAGAACTCGAAAGGGGTTTATGGGGTGCTCTCGGGAGACCACATGTCGAATCGGGGTCAATACCTACCTGTTAAGAGGTCATTAGGGTTCCAAATGAAACTTCAATAGAATGGTCACCCTTTGGAACACATTAGGATATGTCATAGGACCTATGTACCAAATTTGGATGACTTTTTCCTAGTAAAACTCAAAATGGGTCCATGGTGTGCTCTCGGGAGACCACATGTCGAAATGGGGTCGGTAGGCCTATTAAGGGGTCATTAGGGTTCCAAATAAAACTTTGATGGAATGGTGACCCTTTGGAATGTATTAGGACATGTCATAGGACCTACGTACCAAATTTAGATAACTTTTTCCTATTAGAACTCGAAGGGGTCCATGGGGTGCTCTCGGGAGACCTCATGTCAAATCGAGGTTGGTAGTCCTATTAAGGGGGCATTAGGGTTTGAAATGAAACTTCGATGAAATGGTGACCATTTGGAATGCATTAGGACATGTAAGAGGACCTAATTCCATGATTCATATGAATTTTTCCCAAAATAACTCGAAAGGGGTCCATGGGTTGCTCTCGGGAGACCTCATGTGGAATCAGGGTCGGTAGGCCTATTAAGGGGTCATTGGGGTTACAAATGCAACTTTGATGGAATGGTGACCCTTTGGAATGAATTAGAACATGTCATAGAAACTATGTACCAAATTTGGATGACTTTTGCCTAGTATAACTCGAAAGGGGTCCATGGGGTGCTCTCGGGAGACCACATGTCGAATCGAGGTGGATTGGCCTGTTAAGGGGTCATTAGGGTTTGAAATAAAACTTTGATGGAATAGTGACCCTTTGGAATGTATTAGGACATGTCATAGCACCTACATACCAAATTTTGATGACTTTTTCCTAATAGAACTTGAAAGGGGTCCACGGGGTGCTCTCAAGAGACCTCATGTCGAATCAGGGTCGGTAGGCCTGTTATGGGGTCATTAGGGTTCCAAATGAAACTTCGATGGAATGGTGAGCATTTGGAACACATTAGGACATATCATACGACCTATGTACAAAATTTGTATGACTTTTCCCCAGTAGAACTTGAAAGGGGTCCATGGGGTGCTCTCGGAAGACCTCATGTTAAATCGGGGTTGGTAGGCCTATTAAGGGGTCACTAGGGTTTGAAATGCAACTTCAATGGAATGGTGACCCTTTGGAATGCATTAGGACATGTTAGAGGACCTATGTACTAAATTTGGATGGCTTTTTCCAAGTATAACTCGAAAGTGGTCTATGGGGTGCTCTCGGGAGACCACATGTCGAAACGGGGTCGGTAGGCCTATTAAAGGGTCATTAGGGTTCCAAATGAAACTTTGATAGAACGATGACCATTTGGAACGCATTACGACATGTCATAGGACCTATGTACCAATTTGGACTAATTTTTCCTAGTATAACTGGAAAGGGGTCCATGGGGTGCTCTCGGGAGACCTGATGTCGAATCGGGGTCGGTAGGCCTGTTAAGGGGTCATTAGGGTTCCAAATGAAACTTTGATGGAAAATGACCCTTTGGAATGCATTAGGACATGTCAAAGGACCTACGTACCAAATTTGGATGACGTTTCCCTAGTAGAACTCAAAAGGGGTCCATGGGGTGCTCTCGGGAGACCACATGTCGAATCAGGGTCGGTAGGCCTATTAAGGTGTCATCCAAATGAAACTTTGAAGGAATAGTGACCCTTTGGAACACATTAAGATATTTCATAGGACCTATGTACCAAATTTGGATGACTTTTTCCTACTAGATCTCGTAAGGGGTCCATGGGGTGCTCTCAGGAGACCACATGTCGAAACAGGGTTGTTAGGCCTATTAAGGGGTCAATAGGGTTTGAAATACAACTTCGATGGAATAGTAACCCATTGTAACACATTAGAACATGTCATAGGACCTATTTACCAAATTTGGATGATTTTTTCCTAGTAGAACTCAAAAGGGGTTAATGGGGTGCTCTCGAGAGACTACATGTCGAAACGGGGCCGGTAGGCCTGTTAAGGGGTCAATAGCGTTCAAAATGCAACTTTGATGGAATGGTGACCCTTTGGAACACATTAGGAAATGTCAAAGGACCTAATTCCATGATTCAAATGACTTTTTCCTAGTAGAACTCAAAAGGGGTCCATGGGGTGCTCTCAGGAGACCACATGTCAATAAAATGGGGACCCTTTTTAATGCATTAGGAAATGTTAGAAGACCTACATACCAAATTTGGATGACTTTTGCCTAGTAGAACTCAAAAGGGGTCGATGAGGTGCTCTCGAGACACCACATGTCGAACGGGGTCGTTAGGCCTTTTAAGGAGTCATTAGGGTTCCAAATGCAATTTTCATAAAACAGTGACCCTTTGGAACCCATTAGGACATGTCAGAGGACCTACATACCAAATTTGCAAGACTTTTTCTTAGTAGAACTCAAAAGGGGTCCATGGGGTGCTCTCGGGACACCACATGTCGAATCAGGATTGGCAGGCCTGTTAAGGGGTCATTAGGGTTCCAAATGCAACTTTTATGGAACAAGGACCCTTTGCAATGCATTAGGACATGTCAGATGACCAACGTACCAAATTTGGATGACTTTTTCCTAGTAAAACTTGAAAGGGGTCCATGGGGTGGTCTCAGAACACCACATGTCCAATCGGGGTCGACATGCTCGTTAAGGGATCATTAGAGTTTCAAATGCAACTTTGATGGAACGATGACCCTTTAGAATGCATTAGGACATGTTAGAGGACCCCTTAAGACACACTTGAGCATGATAAGGCGTACTAGGACCCCTAGGGAGTCCCCATGACCCCTTTTGACGCATTGGAATGCTCAAGTCTATCTTAAGGGGTCCTACGACCCCTTAAGATAGACTTGAGCATTCCAATGCATCAAAAGTGGTCATGGGGACTCTCTAGGGGTCTTAACGTGTGATAAGGTGTACTAGGACCCCTAGAGAGTCCCCATGACCCCTTTTGACACATTGGAACCCTCAAGTGTGTCCTAAGGGGTGCTATGACCCCTTAGGACACACTTGAGGGTTCCAATGTGTCAAAAGGGGTCATGGGGACTCTCTAGGGGTCCTAACACATGATAAGGCTTACTAAGACCCGTAGGGAGTCCCCATGACCCCTTTCGATACATTTTAATGTTCAAGTGTGTCTTAAGGGGTCTTAGGACCTCTTAAGACACACTTGAGCATTCCAATTTGTCAAAAGGGGTCATGGGGATTCCATAGGGGTCTTAAGGCGTGATAAGGCATACTAGGACCCTTAAGGAGTCACAATGACCCCTTTTGACCCCTAGGACCCCTTAAGACACACTTGAGCATTCCAATGTGTCAAAAGGGGTCATTGGGACTCCCTAGGGGTCTTAACGTATGATAAGACATACTAGGACCCCTAGGGAGTCCTCATGACCCCTTTTCACACATTGGAACACTCAAGTGTGTCTTAAGGGGTCCTGATACCCCTTAAGACACACTTGAGAATTCTAATGTGTCAAAAGGGGTCATGGGGACTCTCTAGGGGTCCTAACACATGATAAAGCGTACTAGGACCCCTAAGGAGTCCCATGACCCCATTTGACACATTGGAATGCTCAAGTGTGTCTTAAGGGGTTGTAGGACCCCTTAAGACACACTTGGGCATTCAAATGTGTCAAAAGGGGTCATGGGGACTCCCTAGAGGTCCTAGTATGCATTATCACATCTTAGGACACCTACAGAGTCCCCACGACCTTTTATGACACATTGGAATACTCAAGTGTGTCTTAAGGGGTATTAGGACCCCTTAAGACACTTGAGCATTCCAATGTGCTAAACGGGGTTATGGGGACTCCATAGGGGTCTTAATATGCCTTATCATGCCTTAGGACCCCTAAGGACTCCCTAGGACCCCTTTTGACACATTGGAATGCTCAAGTATGTCTTAAGAGGTCTTAATACACCTTATCACATGTTAGGACCCCTAGAGAGTCCCCATGAACCCTTAAGACACATTGGAATGCTCAAGTGTGTCTTAAGGGGTATTAATACCCCTTAAAACACACTTGAGCATTCAAATGTGTCAAAACAGGTCATAGGGACTCCCTAGGGGTCCTAGTATGCATTATCAAGTGTTAGGACCCCTAGGGAGTCCCCATGACCCCTTTTGACATATTTGAATGCTCAAATATGTCTTAAGGGGTCTTAGTACCCTATAAGACACACTTGACCATTCAAATATGTCAAAAGGGGTCATGGGGACACCCTAGGGGTCCTAGTATGCGTTATCAAGCGTTAGGAACCCTAGGGAGTTCCCATGACCCCTTTTGACACATTTGAATGCTCAAATGTGTCTTAAGGGGTCTGAATACCCCTTAAGACATACTTGAGCATTCAAATATGTCAAAAGGGGTCATGGAGACTCCCTAGGGGTCCTAGTATGTGTTATCAAGTGTTAGGACCCCTAGGGAGTCCCCATGATCCCTTTTGACACATTTGAATGCTTAAATGTGTCTTAATACCTCTTAAGACACATTTGAGCTCGCAAATGTGTCAAAAGTGGTCATGGGGACTTCTTAGGAGTCCTACTATGCGTTATCAAGCGTTAGGAACCCTAAGGAGTCCCCATGACCCCTTTTGAACGATTTGAATGCTCAAATGTGTCTTAAGGGGTCTTAATACCCCTTCAGACACACTTGAGCATTCAAATGTGTCAAAAGGGGTCATGGAGAATTCTTAAAGGTCCTAACATATGCTAACGCATACTAGGACCCCTAGGGGGTCCCCATAACCCCTTTTGACACATTTGAATGCTCAAGTGTGTCTTAAGGGGTCTTAATACCCCTTAAGACACACTTGAGCATTAAAATGTTTCAAAAGAGGTCATGGGGACTTCTTAAGGGTCTTAACACGTGATAAGGCATACTAGGACCCCTAGGGAGTCCCCATGACCCCTTTTGGAATATTTGAATGCTCAAGTGTGTCTTAAGGGGTCTTAGGACCCCTTAAGACACACTTGAGCATTCAAATATTTCAAAAGGGGTCATGGGGACTCCCTAGGGGTCCTAGTACGTGTTATCAAGCGTTAGGACCCCTAGGGAGTCCCCATGACCCCTTTTGACAAATTTGAATGCTCAAATGTTTCTTAAGGGCTCTTAATACCCCTTAAGACACACTTGAGCTTTCAAATATGTCAGAAGGGGTCATGGGGACTCCCTATGGGTCCTAGTATGTGTTATCAAGCTTTAGGACCCCTAAGGAGTCCCCATGACCCCTTTTGACACATTTGAAGGCTCAAGTGTGTCTTAAGGGGTAATAAGATCTTTTAAGACACACTTGAGCATTCAAATGTGTCAAAAGGGGTCATGGGGACTCCCTAGAGGTCCTAACACTTGATAACACGTACTAGGACCCCTAGGGAGTCGCCATAACCCTTTTTGACACATTTGATAACTCAACTATGTCTTAAGGGGTCGTACAACCCCTTAAGACACACTTGAGTATTCAAATATGTCAAAAGGGGTCATGGGGACTCACTAGGGGTCCTAGTACGTGTTATGAAGCGTTAGGACCCCTAGGGAGTCCCCTTGACCCCTTATGACACATTTGAATGCTCAAGTGTGTCTTAAGGGTATTAAGACCCCTTAAGACACATTTGAGCATTCAAATGTGTCAAAAGGGGTCATGGGGACTCCCTAGGGATCCTAACGCTTGATAATGCATACTAGGACCCCTAGCGAGTCCACATGACTTTTTTTGACACATTTGAATGCTCAAGTGTGTCCTAAGGGGTCCTAAGACCCCTTAAGACACACTTGAGTATTCAAATGTGTCAAAAGGGGTCTTGGGGACTCCCTAGGGCTCCTAGTATTCATTATCACGCGTTAGGACCCCTAGGGAGTCTACATGATCTCTTTTGACACATTTGAATGCTCAATTGTCTTTTAAGGGGTATTAAGACCCATTAAGACACACTTGAGCATTCAAATGTGTCAAAAGGGGTCATGGGGACTCCCTAGGGGTGCTAACGCTTTATAACGTGTACTAGGATCCCTAGGGAGTCCCCTTGACCCCTTTTGACACATTTGAATGTTCAAATGTTTCTTAAGGGGTATTAATACCCCTTAAGACACATTTGAGCATTCAAATGTGTCAAAAGGGGTCAAGGGGTTAATACCCCTTAAGACACATTTGAGCATTCAAATGTGT